>PTEX01000016.1:4502116-4568789 GCA_003342815.1 Eudromia elegans | reverse complement strand
AAAAAAAAAAAAAAAAAAGAGAAAGATGAAACTGCAGAGGGAGACATGATTTTACTCTCGATTCTTAATCACGGTGTGTGATCAATCTTGAAGGTCAGCCTGAAGAATTCCTGGAATTYTCTCCCCAGAGGGACTGTAGAGCCAACACCCCCAGGATCATTACTCTGCCCTCCTTCGCTTTTAGAGCTGGAAGCTTGGGCAGACTGACATGGCAGAGCTGATAGTCTAGTTAATGCATTAAACCCACAAAGTTGATAGAGTAATAAAGGTGTTTTGATCGGACTAGTGATCCTGACCACTTACCAAATTAAATTCCCAAATTTCAGAGATTGTTACTCATTTATTCTAACTTCCATGTATCCATTTATGTAAGCTATTCAGCTCATTCTTGAAATAGTGTCTTTGCTTTTGAAATACTGAATACACTTCTCAGGCCTTTTCCCAGGATCAAGAGCTTGTCATTATGACTTCCCTTTGCTTCACAGGAAGCTACAGACCAAACTACATAAAWGGCACTGCAAACCACAATATTTCACCAATCTTTGGGAAAAGAGCCTACATAATCTTTATATAAAATTCTAATTTTTAGAACTCAAAGCCATAACTTTGTCTAAAAGTAACACAGAAATTGATATATAACACTGTGCCTTCAGAAGAACAGTGTTAAGCACTGTTGCTACTCCTGCAAGAAAGCTACTGCTGTCTGCACGTTCATTAGCTTAATTGGACGAAGTAAACCAGGTATTACCGGACGTCCATGTTGACTTTCATAATACAGGAGACTTTTCTGGAGCGATGTTTTCTCTTCTACCAAATGGTCCTTTGTCATTTTCTGTCAGAAGAACAATTGACATCTAATCAAGCACAAGTCACTTCAACAGCTTAACCACCATGCAGATGCCTTAGACAAACTTAGCTTAGTTAATAACACATCCCACCTTTATCCACTTAAAGCTGCCCAATATTGTCAGCAGATACTCATGAATATTTAACAAATATTGAGCAAGAAAAATATGGTTCGAATTGATCATTTCCCCACACAGTCTGAAATGGTTACTAGACAAAAACATCTTATCGGTAAAGTACTTTTTGAGGTGTTTGACAGTGCTCTATTATTCTCTGCTATTCATCTAGTAGCAGCCTAAYCATAAGCTTACGCTTACTTTTATATCTTCAGGCAAACATCTTTCAACTCGTTTTTCCTTTAATCTTTTCAAAATGAGTTCGAGCGTAGCTTCCTTGGAGGGCTTCTTCTCTTTCTGCACAACCCGCATCTCATCTTCATTTTCTTCATCCTCTTGGTCAAGAGAGGAGCCAAAACTTTTTGGAAGAGTGTTACTTCGAGGACGTGTTTGAGGAATGAATTCTCCATCCGAGCTCTTCTGCTTTGAATCTGAAATGAGAAAAATCACAATTCAAAARATTAAACAAAATAGCTTTYTCAGTTGGTTTGACTGTGAATAAAGGACAGAAGAGTTTGCATAAGCAAAGCTTCTCTTCCTGYAAACTAAAAACAATGCCACAAGAATTATTTTAATTGCTTTCGCAACRGAATAGGTCAGAATCTAGGAATTAAAGATCTTCCCTGTCCTGTGGGATTTTTTTTTAACTACCCTTACCTTTTATTTGCTTTCTCAGTTTGGTAAGTTCAGTCATCCACTTCAAAACTTTTGGGTTGGCAGCAATATCGCTATAGGAGGGCTGAAAAGTAACAGAGAGAAACTGCATTTGTATGAAGTCAAACACACACTAAAGCTTATAATAAAGACTTTATTCAACACTTGATAACTGGACAGTGAAGGTGACTAGTACCCAGGATGCCACTCTTAATACCAGCTTAAATCTCTGTGCCAGTGTAATGGACAACATCGCTGAAAATAAATTTGAAACACAACACCAGAAATGGAACAAGCTTGAGGAAGAAGCTTTTTTTTTTTTYCTTCAAATGAGTGAATAAGATGCCTCTCTCTCTCTCTCTCTCTTTATCTCATCTGACATTCTCTGTCTCACTGCATAAATGTCACTGTCTGCCTTTCTTTGGGCTCAGGCTTTATGGCTTATTTTCTACTGCTGTTTTTCACTTTAATTTTGCAGATAGCAGCATGTAACAAAATTATTCAAGTTAGTTGCCTCGTAYTGAACTACTGGAAGCTGCTTAGCTTTACTATGAGATAATTTATCCTGCATAAAAGCAGAAGTGCTAACTTACCTTACTGTTTTTCTCTTTTTCAAATTGTTCCTCAAATTGCTTTATTTTTTTCTGCAACTTCTTGACAAGCTGATATGGAGTCTTGTCTTCCCTTTTGTCATCTTTTGAGCTAAAGGATGCTCTTCGTGTTCTGTATTAAAAACATTTTAAAGTGTCATTTAAGATTATTAAACCAGTGCAGCAACTACATTTTTAATTCTGAGTAACAAATGATTAACGTCAGTATTTTTTCCCCTCAAGTTTATAACTCACTCTTTTCAAGGTTTCAGAGAGAACTATTTATTTATTGAATCATAATGCCCTGATCTTCTGCCTTCAAAGTGTAATGTATTATTTTTTCTTTCTAGTTTCTGAAAGACGTCTCAACACATCTACATAGTTCAAGATACCAAAAAATACTACAAATAGTGCGGACCCTTATTAGTTTGAGAACGATGAGAAGAGCTATTACAATCACAATTTCTCTGCAGGTCAGTCATCAGTCTCTTTAACAGTATTCCTCAAACACACTTTCTTCAATAATCTATATTGTATGGAGAACTAGGGATTCTGAACCTGGTCTTTCCTGTTCCAAGTTCTCATTTTGTAGGACTATTTCTTTGCTAATGAGCATGGATACTTTTCTTACACTGCTTTTCACAGCARTAATATTTAGACAGTAGGATCACCAAGTTTTTTACAGTTTTGGAGGGTCACAATTTCCAATGTCACACAGACAACTTGCAGCTTCTTTAGTAAAGAATTTTCACACACTGGRATAAATAGCCTTGATCTTTTAAGCTGTTAAAAAGGATCTGTATGAAGAATCCTATGTCTTCACTGTACTGTTATCTCACAAGCTCTCCAAAAACTGATGAATTCCCCAAACCCTCCCGAGAGAAGGCCTTCCATTGCCCAAATGGACGGTCTTCCCAGGTTACTACTGCACACTCTGGTTGCAGTGATTTCTGCAGCTTGGTTCCCTTTACTGAGAGCCCATAACACATTATCCGAAGCAAATCTGAAATAACGCTTCATGGAAAGAGGTATTCATGCTACCAAGCCCCCTCCCAGACTTACATAAAATCAGAGAGCAGCAGTTCAGTTAAGACTGAATTGAACTATGATAAAAATACTCTTAAGCCCAGGAAGCGCCATTACAGTAGGTGCCAGCAGTACTGACTGAACGCCAGGAAATATTTCCATAGGTTTGTACTATTTTTATACTCTTTCCTCAGTACCTGCCAGCGGTCGCTTTCAGAGACATGACACCATCCCAGATGGACCCCTGGTCTGACCCCATATGGCAGCTCCCAGGTATTCAGAACAACCAAAAGGCCATATAAAGCTTCCTCTGCCCATAGTCTTTAATTGACAATRTCACCAAAACCCATTAGGTTCTTAAACTGCAGTATTTTCAAACTGGTAGTCCCATCTCCTACCCCTACTCTTACCAAATTGTATTAAAATACATACCTCACAAAAGAAAGTGCTTTGGATGAAGAATCTAATGTTTCTGGATCATGCAAAAAACGTTGGCTTTGTCCAAAGTCCAAACTACGATGAGACAATACGGGGTGACAATCCTCTTCCAATGGATGGTTAGTCATTCGTCCAGCCTGYGGGGAAAGCTGGGCTTCTCCAGATTCACTGTCTTCCTGCCAGGATTTGAAAGCAGGAAACGGATCTATAAGATAAAAAAAGAAAAGCATACAAAATCATACTTGTCTTAAGAGAATTATAAGCAAGAGTCAGAAGGAAACACAAAAGTGCACCCAATGCTTAGCCTTGTATGCTATACGGGRCGTGGTGTCATACACAAAGTAAATAAATACAGTGAAGTACATCAGAAAGCTAAGAATTCTGTCATATGACAATTAAAAGAAAAAGGTACTGAAATGAAGTATGCACACTAGGATCCCTTTTTCAAAGTGTATCTTAGGAATATGTATCCCTGAATGATTCAATAATGTAACAGTACCTTGTTTACTGATCAGACATATGAAGGTTAGAAGACAACTGTTCTCTGTTGCAACATACTGCTGTGAAATCAATCTTCATAGACTACCCTAGTCCTTTCAAAGATTGTCTGCATGCATTTGACAAGGCTGGGTAAACCTGACAGTATCTCTTTAGGTATTATACTCAAATATAAGCTTTAGTTTTTTAAAGGAATGCTTTTATTTATTTATCTCAACACCACTGAGAAAAAGAGATTTGTTCATTTCTAGAAGGTAATTTCTCTCTTAAGCAGGGGATTCCAAAACAATCATACATCTTTTAATTGCCCATAAAAGCTAGTTACTAACATCCCTCAATTCTCCAAAACAGTTTTCTTGTTAACTAATAAAAACAGGCTAACAGCCTTCCAAGCAGTTCTATTGAAAAATAAAACTCCTTTTTACTTTTCAGAATGCAATTACTTATACTTTCCAGTGCAAATCAGAAATTTGAAAACTGGGTTCAAAGTGTGCAGAACAACAATAAAACCCAAAAAGTAATCTTAAAAAAATATATATAACCCTTGTACCTGCTTTCCGTTGTATAATTATTACGTATTACAGGGTTTTTGCTTTAAGCTAGAATCTTGCCTGTTTACATAGTTCAAGATACAAGAAGGGGAACTTAAAAAAAAAAAAAGGTTAAAAAAAAAACCCAGACTTGTAGATCAGAATATTCCCAAGATCTATAAGGAACAGCAGGTGAAGGGTTAGTTAGAAAGCAAACCATAAACTATCGAAAGGCAGATAACTGAATGTATGGCGAACCATACTTACCCTCCCCTTCTCTCTGCAGATGCATTGTTTTGAAATCAATGAGGGGAAAAGTGATAGGGCATGGCGCTAATAAAATGAAAAAGAATGGCAAAAATACTAAAGTGAACACACAGCACAGTCAGAACAAACCATACATAACATGTAAAGCAGGAAGTTACAGTACCAGGGAAAAACATTCCATCTTTTGGGCTAGGCCCTGAACACACTCAGCTTCCAAGCAATTTCAATGGTAAGTAAGGATGCTCAGYCCTTGGCAAAATTAAACTGTTTACCAAAAAGATTTACAAAAAACTGATAAAGGAAGAGTAAAGACTTACTGTAGTTTATTAAAAGTCCCAAGTATCTCCACATTAACAAAAACAATTCTAAATAGAGTTCTGCTCACAGCAACAATTTCCACGAAGTAGAGTAAATGCCAAAAAATCTACTCGGAAATGTCGATTAACCAAGCTGTATTTTCCCCCTATTAAGCCATTAGGGTATTAATGAGCACGCTTATATTGAACAGCACAATTGGATATGGGCCTGTAAATTTTCCAATGCAAAGGCTTTAACATCAGAATTCTTGTACAAGACATGAACTCGTGCAGATTGCTCTACAAAACCATTCCGCTTGCACGGAATGCCACAGGACTTGCCCTGCCTCCAAGGCTGGGGTCCTAATAAATACTCTAAACAGGACTGAAAACCTCAAATACTTCACAATGAAACACCATGCCTTCCAGAATATCATGATTTTACTATCCAAAACATATAATGCATATTTATATACAGATATTCTAATTTCCGATCAAGATAAAAATCATAAAATTATATGGCTATATGAAACCAGGGTGTCTTTTAGGAACTTAGGTGGATTTAAGAAACCAGTATCTTTTATGWAGAGAATTGAAAAGAAATAATGAGAGTGGATGCCACAAACTTTGTAGGAATACGTATTAAAGAGGGTTAAAACAAATAGGAGATAGCAACAGAACATGTTAAGTAAATCAATAACATAAATAAAACTGAGAACCAGAGCTATCAGCTTGAATAAAAGGAATGAAAACCTGAACTCAGTGTCTTTAGGTGCCTGTCAAGTGACTCCTGTGACAGGACACACTCCAGGTGAACTATTTGCCAGGGCTCGAGAGGACCAGTCAGCAAACATTGACAAATACAGGTAAGCTGGGCACAAATAATAAACTTGATCATTTCACAAAGGGTGAAAAAGGAAACAGGGATTCATGCAGGGAATTAACTGGGAAAACATGGAAAACCATCAGAACACAAAAATAAGTACTGTCAACACYGGTGACAAGCTAACAACTGTCTCCGTTATCACTAGTGGAGCTCCAGGACAGTTTTATGCACTGATGTGGTACAATTGTAAGCTACTCTGCTAATCRATGTACATCTCAGCAGTATTTAAAATGAGGTTTAATGTTTATAACACAGGAACCAAAAAGGTAATYGTATTCACTCTTAGTTACCAGGAAACTATTAATATTTGATGGTGACAYTAACAGACATCTTAAGAGCTGTCACTGGAACAGCCTGCTGGGAGCTAACCTCATCCTTCTGTAGTAAGCCTGCGCTTGATTAATCAACTTAATATTCACAGTGTTTATAAACAGGAAATAAATGAACTTCAATCATTTTACGGCTGCTGACAGTTCACGGTATTTTAGCAAACTGCATCACTTGCATTTTTGTTAAGTGCAGACAGATTGAGGTATGAGAATACCAGCACTAGGCAGAGGACAGGGTATAATATATTTCAGAATTGTTTACAAGTGAATAAGTATTTTGAAAATAGATACTGTCAAGATGTTTTTTTGGTTAGGGTACAGAGGAGGTTTGTTTCTACCTAAGTGTAAGGACAGCCTAAAAGGTTATACCCAAACATCTGACCAATAAAGTTCAATAAAATTACAAGTTTGAAGACTTGCTAAAGCTGGAAGACTAAAGAATCAGCAGCCTATAAAATGTAAAGAAACCTCTCTGAGGCAAAACTATTTCTTACAATTGAAATATCACCTACCCTGCTAACGCTTCTAAAATCCAAACAGCACACCAAACAGGGCACAGAAATAACAATACTTGGCTCTCACTTGAAAATTGAAATGTTTCAATTTGCCTAATGACAAAAGAACCAACATCTGACATTCCTGATGTTTAGAACAACCAACGGATATTTCAGACTAAATAAATGTTTAGTAGTTTAGTCGTTTTAAGTCCAATTTAACTAGTACTACAACTTAAGGCACTTAACATTAAAATAAAAACATGAGAACAAAAGCATGTGAATCACTATGATAAACTAGAGAAAGGATTTTTAAGAGGCTTGAAATGCACAGGATTTTCAAAAACCTAAAGTTCCTTTAAAATTTCTACTACAACATTTAAGTGTTTTGCTATCTACAATTGCTCCGTTTAAATTACTTTTTTCTTTTCGTTTTTTGAGGTCTTGTATTAATTTAGTTGCAGATAAGTCTGAAACAAGTTAGAACTTACCATAACTTAGCCCATATCACATGTATAGAAATGYATTACTTGGACAAAATTAAAGAAAAAAGCTCAAGCTGTCAAACTGCTTGCTCTACTTTGTTTWAAACCCTTTATTTATCATGAGTAACTACAGTGCAAGCTGAAGGGTGAAAATTACCTTCCCATTTGTCACCTTCAGATACATTCTTCAGATCCAGACGTGGTACTTGGGCACTCACAGCTTCCTCCGAAAGATTAATGTTGCCATCCCCTGACACCTCTGAATCAGTATTTGCATTAAGATCGCAAGTCTTGCTGATGGAATCCTGCATTTAAGTAATAGGTCATAACAAYTTTATTATTATTTAGCAACTGGAAATCAAGTCATTTTGCAAGACAGTTTCTGCAGCTCCCAAAGTTTTCTAAGTAAAATCATCTATCTCAAGGAAGGATACTCCCTTACTCAATAGAGAACTACAAATAGAAACTTTTTTTTTTCCACAGTAGTAGTCAGTTATCAACCTTTTCAACCTTTTKAAACATTCTTTACACCACAGGCACAAACCTAAGCCCACTGTGATACCAAAAGTTTCTCTGTAGCCAAGTGATAATCTCTCCGACAGAGATCATGCAAACCTAGCAGCTGGACAGCAAAGAGAACAAGTATCTAGCAGCTGATTTTTTCCCCTCTACTTCCTTTTTTAAACCTTTTTTTCCCCTTTCCACCTCCATTTAAAATAAAGTTACAAAAAGTATATTTGTATATAAATCAAATTACAAACTTACCAGAAACACCTCAGAAGATATATTGTCACTGCCACCAAGCAATACACAATTTTGTCTGAAAACAAGAAACAGGTTAGTCATCATTTTAAATATAAATTGCTAACGGACAGTAAAATGTAAACACTATCTCTACTTGTTAGACACTCCAGGGCAGTTTTAACAGATATGCAATATATTTGCTTGAACTGATAGTTAATATTCTTGATTGCATATATTACATTACTCTTTTTTATTTGTTCTTCACTCAAAACTTCAAACTGAAGCATGCAAATAACAACTTGTCTTAAATCAAATAATCAATAAAAAATAGCCAAAGCCTTTCGTTATTCCCAATCTGGGAGTATATATTTTGAACTTCAAATGTAATCTATCTAAAATCTCAAGTCAATGCTGAACACAAACTGCAAATGCAGTAAAAAAATTCCTGGTTAGTCACCGTATTACCAGTATTCTGACACCATTGAGAGTGTCATATCCAAAAATGATCTGAAGATGATTTGAATGACTTGAAATAACATTTTTCTCTTCAATTTCTCTTGCCCAGAACAYAGGGTTATTCAAAAGATGTGACATCAAAGGCACAGGTTTGTATCAAGTTTCTCTTTTAAATTAACACCTTTATTTCATCATCATAAAAAGATAACTCCATTTCATCCTTGCTCTTTTTATATGTGCAAAATTGTGTGTTTCATTTTCCCATCCACATGTTACACTGTGCAGTAACAACCACCAGTGTGGCACACTTAGGCTTTCAAACTGAAGTTAAAGGATGTGCAGCTTAAGCAATAAATGAAACATTCATACCTTTCGCTATTATTTTCTCCATCAACTTCTGCATCTTTACTGCACGGTTTCAATAATACATCTGCAGTCTGTGGGCAAAAAGTGTGTTTAGAAAGACTTAGGAATGGCATTCTTAGCAGAGAGATTTCCTTAATTATCACTGACCACAAAAAGCCTTCAAGTACAAAACCAAAGATTGTTTTATTTATTTCAGGGTAGAATTTCCTAATTATGCAACATTTTTACATCCAAAGTGAGGCCAATAACCAACTGTTTTACAAAGAAAAAAAAAGGGCATAGCAGATAAAGCCTTTTCGTCTTCAGACGAACCATTTACCTCTATTTTGGAGGGGATATGAGTAACACTTTCACTACAAACGTTCAGACATCACATGAGGTTTGGGGTGACTAAAATCAAGGCAAGGATATACTTGCTGCCAAGAAGATACACTGGATCAAAACTTGTGCTCAGCATGTGTAAAACGAAACAAGTCTGACAGACTTTCTGCAAGGAACTATTAATCCCTGATACTAAAATAGCACCACCAGAACTGGAAGGGATGAAGAATTGCTGGCAGTTATTCTATGACACCATCTCACAAAAAAAAGTTCAGACGAATACACACCACCATTTTGTTCACTAAGGCTGGCAAAGGAAAGACTGATTACTTCAAGGACCTAAGACTGATTATTTGAGCTATTGAAGTAGTAGCTTTCTTCATCAAGTGCCTTATTTGGGGGAATTACAAGCAACTTGAAATATATCCTCCTTAAATAACACATCACATTCAATTTCAGATTTTCAGCTCTCGTTGAAAGACAAACTTTAAGACATATCAATGTAAAATAAAAGATCAAATATTCAAAGTTTTCCTTCAAGCCTTACCACTGAGGTCAATGGACAGAAACATGCCCAAAACCAGAACAGGCTGAGAACGATACCATGTATGACAAGAGCTGCGTGCTCTTGCACAGATGCACTCCCAAGCCACGTCTCCCTTCTATAATCTTTGCATGTTACTGCACATAGAACTGAGAAGTGCACATAGTTCATTAGACGTATAATTCACATTTCTCAGCTGTTCCTTCACCAAAACCATTGAAACTGCAGAAATACAATGAAGAACTCTGGGTTTAGAAGTTTTGCTTCTCCATYTGTATCTGCAGGTTTTGAGTTATGATTTCTGAGGCTCAGCAAATATTTTATTCAAGAAATCAGGAGGAAGCAAGGAGACAGAATCAGCAGTTAATATGAGCAATCCACTTTCTCTTGCTCTTGAAGGCTTTCAGTTTTTCAACCAAATTAAAAGAAATGTTGCTTTGGAGGAAGAAGAAAAGGTGACTTCATAACAATCTGCCAAGACAGACACATGGCAGCAGCTTGCAACTCTTCCCTGTACTTTCAGAATAGTTTCTTTAAGCACAGTATTTTATCTAGATTGATACAAAAYATCACATATGTTACTCTAACCAGTGCTGTCCTTGCTGATTTACTACTTACCTGAGCAAAAGGAAGGGCCGGTACCTGTGAAAGAAAAGAAAACCATTAGCCAATGTCCAGTCAAGCTACAAAGTGCACAAGAATTTCTCTGTATATGTCTAAAAGAAATCCACACAGCAAAAAGGGGAATTGGCTGCATAAAGCAACAGAAAAGCACCACATAAAGTTGTGGGAGAAGTCAATCTCCAAAGCACTTCCTCACTGAAGGAAGGACAACCATTTCTGCACGCAAGAAGCCCAGCGCTCACCTGAAGGCTTTCTTCCTCCTCAGTTACAGTATCCTGTTTCAGAACTGCACTGTCTACATTGGTGCTAACCAGTATTTCAGGGCTGTCTCCTGGGTTCTTACTGCTACCAACGTCATTATCTTCAATAACATCGTTCCTGAGAAGACAAATAAGAAATCCCTTCAGCAACCTCTCTTCTTCTTCTATTCAAACAATCTAGTAAAGTCTTTGCCTTCCTTCTCTCTCTCAAATTCTAAACTACTTTCAGAAATACTTCAATCAAATATACAGATATTAACAGCATGGCTTGAAATTTTACATTTTAACTCATTTTTCATAATTCTTGCAATTACTTTAAACTAGCATGGTGAATTTGCACTGGATTGCCATTTTTTTTAATTATTATTATTAATTCTTTTTAAAAAATATATTACTTAATTGCAAGTACTGCTTTCTCTGTAATCCCTTGGCTGCACTGCCTCAAAGGACTCAAATAATTTCTTTCAAGAATTCTATCATGTATCATCTATTATGGTTAATCCACAGTACTGTAATGACCAGAAGCATTTGAAATACAGTCCCAGTATATTGTTTTCAAGCCTGCAATGATGGTACTCTTAACCTCTGCTGCTGTGAAGTCAGACAATCTTAAAAGTACTTATGCTGTAACTGAAGGAATTCAACAGCTACAGATCTTGCAGGTGAATATTTTATATAAATTTAAAATATTTTTAACAGCTGTTGATTACTGACAAATGACAGAAGTTGACTTGGTTTAAAATGCAACGTAATTTTAAGTTAATGGCAAAGCTTTTGCTTTGGGTTGATGGTGGGAAAAGGGTAGATATAAACTTTTCTAAAACTATCTAAAATCCTATACAATTCATTAGAGATACAAGAATTCTTACTGGTTGTTAGATCCTTCTTCATCCCCGCTGGGGTTTTTTGCTTCATTATTACAGCCCAATCTGTGTTGCTGAATTTGCTTAAGATCGTGATCTAAGCTGCTCTGCAGATCAAACAGGTGCTGTTCTACAGCTGCTCTGATTGTTCTTTCTAAAATGCTAAAAAAAAGGCAGAAAATTCACATTAGGAACATCATCTTGCATTGATCAACTATGCAGAAAGGTAGAAATACCATCTCTTAAAAGACAGAGGAATCTTTGATACTAAGTACCTCAAGTCAAAACAGATGAATCTTTCCTAAAAGATGATTGAAATTACCAGSCCTATTATCATTTATTAATTAAGACTTACACAGGGAAGCATTATGAAATCTATTAACAGCGTTTCAAAAGACTGTAATTAACCAATTACAATCATTAACCTATTTAGAAAAAGAAAAAAAAGGGAAGAAAAAAATACTTTATAATTTTGTAATTGAACACTTAGAAAACATCTAAGCAAAATGTTCTGAAATCTAGATGCCACCACACTGTGCTCCACATTTCTGCAGTCAACAATATGGACACASACAATGTTTGTTCCCACACACGCACAAAATTCCATTAAATGAAATACTTTGCACTAAAAATATGTTCCCTTGTAACTGTAAAAAATCAAGCCTACTGCATTTCTTTTTCTTGAAAGCAGACCTGTCATCTACGTGCATTTTAAACACCACCAGGAATCACACACTTTATCTTTTCATTATACTTACTCTGCAGAGGCTGGCAAGATACTTATGGGAGAGATATGAGCACTGGAATAAAAAAAAAAAAAAGAAATTCACATAACGCAAAAAGCTTGTAACACTAAACAGAAGTTTAAGACAACATAAAATAACTTTGCAAATACTAACAATACTGCATGTAATGCAGCTAATTAAAATAACAATGCCGTAAATACATGCATTTGCATTATTTTGCTAGGTTATTATTTAGATGGAGAAGCCTTAAGGAATGCCATCSTGGGACAAAATTATAGAAGCATCAGTGTAGACTTCTGTCCCTACAATGCTTTGAGCTGTCAGAGGTAGGGCCTTTCCCTTGGGAAATACTAATCGCTTTGTCTCAAAAGACCTCCTGACATCTTGCTTAAGAACACAGATTTTAAGCTTGCTGCCTTAGGCAAATTCCAAATCACTCTGCTTCTCTCCACAATTACAATTCAGAAAGACCTTCACTGACTGTCAGACTGTCACATATTTTTATTCTACAACACTTAACAGACGCTGCTGCAGRCTCCAAGGACAGCTACATTTCAAGTGCAAGGCAGACTACCTTCTAGAGGGTTTTTGGACAGTTAGTCATTTGTAAAGCACCTAGAAACCTCTGAGTACTAGTTGTTTCAGGGTGAAATTTTTAACTCTGGGATAAATCAGCATATTTACACAAGTTCCTTGAAATTAACTCATGCACATGCTCTCCCTCTCCAATTTTCCATTACTATGATCAAAATTCTCATCGCTGTAAACAGAACGCCTACGAAATTTTAGGCAAATTGACATTAAACATACTAAAACTAAAGAACAAAACTGCACTATAAATAGCAAGGAGTTGTTGCACATCTCGTTCAGGCAAACTTAAATACTAATTTCAATGGGGTGGGGGGAAACCACAACATCCCCTTTCGCCTTGAACATATTGCTCTCAGCTAACAGGAAAGTGCACCGTGTTTGAAGTACACCATGTAAAGGTGTAATAAAGTTGGGTATTACAAAAGGCCTAACTTGCTTTTTGACGGCCACATGCCTTTGAATCAAACTTTTTTTTTTCTTTTTAGAGCAAAAAAAGAACAAAGCTGTTCCAAATGTTTAGATAAAAAGTAACAGCTACTATTTCAAAACAGATGCTACCATTTAGCTTCAGAAAACGTATCTGATGTTGAAGGTTGAGCTTGTAGCTGCTAATTTCAAAGCTGTTGTGTCAAACAATCAGAAGTGTTTGAACACACTAACATTTTATTTTCTTTCAATCCCAAACACAGGAGTTCAGTGCAGCCCAACTATTGCATAAAGCATTGGAGCTTCCTGATCAACAACTTCTCTTTTGACACTAAATAAAACAGAAAATGAAGAGGTGAAGCTATGAGTTCAGCCCTAGCAACAAGGCASAGAAGTGAAACACAAGCTAGAATTTCAGAGAGAGAAAGAAAAAGAAAAAAGAAAGTTTTCAAAACAAAAGACTTTAGTTTTCAATATCTAATCCCAGGGTTTTCRACCATTCTAAGAGAACTGCCCTATAAAATGATCAACTTTCAGAAAGAATCTATATTTTTTTTTTACAGGAAAATAAGTTTAATATTAAAGCACAGTTACTTCTAGGACAAAGGAGAAAGAAGGAGAGGCAACCAGAGTACAAGACACTAACTCATTAGAACGAAGCAAAAAAACTCAGTCAAGGGCACAAGTACAAGCACTATTTATAGGTAAATGATGCCCTGGAATCCTTTTCTTTTATCACTTGAGACTATGAAGAACTATGTCAAGAGTGGAGAGAATAAACTCATCTCCGAAAAGCCCAAAAGATTCTGGACTTGGTTTGTAACAAAATTTTCCATCATACAGAGTAACCTTCAGCCCCTCCAGAGCAGCAGTGTTTAGCACTGCTTTTATTAAATACCTTTGGATGCATTAGAGGTGCTCAGCAAAAGATRTGCATAAATCAGCAGTATTACAAAGCTTGGAGAATCCTCTTAATACTAAATAACATGTCTTCAACTAATCACTTTAGCAATTAAGCAGTTTTTGAAAAAAAATGCATCATCTCAGCTGAAAATTCACTGGAACTCCAAAACAGACCTATCRTGCTCAGGAAGACTTATTTAAGAGCTGTCATTTATACTCAACGCAGCATGACACAGCAAGACACAAAGGTAAACATCTTCCTCTCGTAATGCTAACCCACCCTGAGAACCCTTTTTTTGCACAGTCTCCCTGCCTAGAAATAGCCACGTTAAAAAGACAGCTTGAAATGGAAAAATAATGTAACTGCAGAGAAAACACTACAAAGTTCTTCTTGCAAACTTACTGAGTGTACATAAGTTCTTATTTCTTCCTAAAAATAAGATGAAATTAATAGTCCCATTAATTTCATAACATCCCCAAAATACATTTAAATCAAAAAAAGAGCCTCTTAAGTGCAATCATTCCCAAGTAATGTATGTCTTTAAGCTACTTACCTGTGCAGCAGAACTTTGCAGGCCATTTGGATTATTTTTGCTATCCCAAATGAGCACTTGAGGTAGAAATGCTTCATTTGCAGGAGAGCAAAGCGGGAAGGTGCCTGGTGGCCGTGCATGCTGCTGGCTGGCAGCGCTGCGAGTGCTGCACTACAGCCCGCAGTCTAAATAGAAAATCGACTGCAACATGAGGTCACCCCCAACAACACGCTGCCCAATCAACATTTGAAAGCTCCCTAACACGTTGTTCACAGATTTGCTAGGATTGCAGCAGGGGGACGAGTATTTAGATGTTAAACAGAAAGCACAAGCAGAATAATTATATTCTCTTGCAATCTGATCCAGTGATGATTGCTTTGTATTACTCTCTATGTATATATATATGATATATAAAAAACACACACCTTGTCTTGTTTTCTTAGTTTGTTATGCCCTCTCTCACTGACCAAGCTAACAAACAATAAAAATATCAGACAAATAATCAAAGAGTTCCTGCTCATCTTGGCATTTGACACAGAGAAATCCAACTTACTGCTTGTCATGTCTCATCATTTTATACATCTAATTTTGAAAAGCCCAAAGATCACAGTATCACAGTGCCAGTTTTATTTGACGTTCGTAACTGACAATATCAGCAATGAACTGCAGAGGGTAAAATGATTAACAACTGGCCTAAGAGCAGCAATGAAAAAAATCAGCATAAATAAAGACAGAAATGGATTCTAGGGATTGTTTCAATAGCACCTCTAAAGTCAGCTGCAATGCCGAGTCCACAACCCTCTCTTACGGAAGTTGGGACAACCAAACGAGACCCATCCTCTGCAGAGCTTCTGGTAATGGAGAGCATGACAGTGCCTTTGCAGAGCATGATGTCAGCTCATGCACAGCAGATGTTCCCTGACTGGGAAAGACCCTTAAAGGTGTCCCAAAAGGTTCTGTTTAAATAACATTTTAATGCAGACACTACACCAGTCTGCATCAGTGAGTATCCAGGTTCTCATTAGCCCTCGCTCACACACAGGCAAGGTAAATTAACACCACGAGTGCCTGAAGGTCATAAGTTTTTAATAGAACAGAGCAAATAAAGACAAAAAAAATAATTATAAGCATGTTATGACTAAAGTATTTAAAAAGAAGATGACCTTCCTTGTCACGTGGATCAAGGTATCTCTTAACAGATGAAAYGCACAACCTTTTGCTCAAAAGTTTCCATAGAGACCCATGACATATGGATATTTGACTCCCAAAATCTGACATCAATGCAACAAGACTCCAAGTTAAAGAAYAATGTTTTCAAGATAGAGTTTTCTTCCACTTTCCSCTAGGCAGTCCCTACATCAGTACAYGTAACTCCAGAAATTTGCATTACCGTGTGCTTTCCTATTTTTTATATTAAAAAAGGGATATTAGAGCCAAATCATGATGACTTAAGTTTGTAAATACAAACAACACATTGATTAAAAATGTATTAACATATTTTCGCATTCACTCTGTATTATGCCTTATTATATGTTTCCTACAGTAGTTTTGGCTTTACAATCAAAATTCTCTTTCTTACTCTAAATAATTCTTTCATATCCCTTCCCACAAACTATGCAAAATACTAACCATAAATATGTTTTAACTTTTAATCAAGCCTAAACATAGTTCAAAAATGTATTTCTCTTCAGGCTATCAAGTTTAAACTCTCAAGTTTAAGGAGCTTGTCGCTATTCCTGTACTTAGACATTCCACAAACACCAGAACATCTATGAATAGTACAATGGCTCTAAAACTTTAATTGGAACAAGGGTACCTTTGTAGAAATTGAAGTTTCAGGAACTCTTAGATTATGATAAAATTAAGCAGTTATTCTTCTGACAAGGATAATTAGCAATTACACTATAACAAAACAATCAAATTAAGTTTATTCCTTACCCTTCCCTATAAGCCATTACACGAAAAGCCCACACCAAACATACGCCATAGAAAACGTAAAATTCACTAYAACACTATGAACACAACACTATAAAATATAAACACAAGCAAGACAGGCTTAAAAATATAAAYCTATGCATCATAAGCATGCAAAAGATAAGCCTGTGTATTATAASTAAGTGCAAATAAGGTCTCAGATGGAAGTATGATATCAAGTTGACGTATACGCTTTATGAGGATAAGTCTTAATTAAAAGCTAACTCCCAATAATACTCYTGCCCTTATTAGACTTTGCAGCTTCCAGGCTTGCTCCTTGCCTATCCAAATAGATCCCTTTACAGGCTCATGCTCCAAGGTAGATAATACAGGACCCTCCAGCTTCAGCTGGAATTACATCTGTTTAGATCCAAGAACTCTTTTCTAAAACACAGTCAACCAACAAGAAATCATATCTAAGCATTAGTCATGACACTCCTACATTGATATAACAAAAAAAATCAACCCCTTAGTGAAATTTCTGGCAAAGTTGAAACAAACTGAAGAAATGTCTTTACTTATTTTACAAATACATTAACAAGACAAATTTCATTGTCCTATTTTTAGTGCAGAGTGCATCTAGAACTTCATWTCAGCTCAAATTAAAAACAAGACTGGGGAGACTTTCTGGATCATCAAACCAAGTTTTGCTAGCAGCCCATTTTAGAAATTCCATTTATAATCTCACAAAAAAGTCATCTCTAAAGYGTTCAAGATTTCTTCACACTACTGCTACTAAAGGCCATTCCATTGCCATACTCCTCTGAAGTCTAGGAAACTATCCTCCAAATTCCAACCTAAAAATCACTAATGGTCAATATTATTCTCTTGTTCTCATCACTATTGTCCACTTGGTCATAGGTCATTGTCCACTAGGTCCTCCTCTGCCTAACCAAAACACTGCTTTACAGTTACATTAAAATTCCTCTCTTTCCCTTTCTCCCACTTGCCTAATGTGGTGACTAAACCACTACATTTAATCTAATTTAGGTTACAGACTCACTGAACTTCAGAACAGCTATTTTGTTACACACTTACTMCAAGAACTCCTCCTACTTCTAGAGCCTTTTTCTCAGACATTGCAATGTATCTCAAGTGTCTGACAGCTCCTCGTGCACAACAGATCCTACTCCATATGTAAAAAMAAAAGTTTAAGGCGTAAGCCAGTTACCTCGCTGATGCTGCAACACTCTTGGAATCCGAGATGCTCTCCGTCATATCTAGATGCACCTCAGCTGGCCTTTCAGCAGGTTTCTCTGTGCCGTCTTCTGGAAGTTCTTCAGACTGCTCAAGCTTCACATCTTCCTCCTCTTCCAAGAGATCATTTATCTGTACAAAGTTTTATTCAAAATTAACAGCTAAAAAAAAAAATCATTTAAAGAGCACCATGGAGTTACAAGAGCATGTGAATTATAGAATTACCCATATTTSTAAGAAGAGAATATATTTTACGAGAAATGGGAAAAAAATATTTGCTTATACGTAAAATCATAAAGTAGTAGTAAAAGTAAATAAGCCTAAAACTTCCAAAAATGTGAATCAGTAAACATGCCAAGGGAATTCTATTTGATTCCCCCAAACTCCTTGACTGATGTGGCAATCTCCCAACAGCCTCAAAAAAGGTTGCTCTATAATATGCACCACTGGAGTAGAAAAGAAAAATGCTGAAATAAGAGAAATTTAAACATAAGGAGTTTAAAATTACACATAAGAGAGAAGAGAGATTTACTCTGTCTTCCCTGCTATTTTAAGTGGGGGGTACAATGTTATGTTCTATTGTACTATAAATCAGGTGAAGATATTTATTTACCCCTGACTTCCTTCTGTAAAGGTCAGAGGACCAAACAGGGCAGCAACAGCAAGGCCAGCAGTGCCCAGGACTGCGTCCTTTGGTCCCCAAGGAAGGTCCCCAGTAGGAGAGCGATGTCGACATCTGCTGGAGAGGACCTGGGAGGGACACCCGGTTGGGCTGGACACTCGCTCGTGTTGGGAATCACTTTTGCTAAGACAGTAAGTCAGTAACTTTAACTCAGTATGAGAGCCCAGTCCAGCTAGCTATAAAGAGCAGTCACCCTAGCCCAAAGCAGGAGCGCTCAGCCTTGCCYGGTGGAAGTTGCGGCCAGGACAGAAAGGGCGGAGTACACAAGACTCCCAGCTTCCCGCATGCAGCAGCGCCATGCTTGTACTTGGTGCTTCACGTGTCTCGTCAAGAGCTGGAGAAGCAGCCAACGCTGCACGCTTGGGGCTAGAGCAGCTAGAGAGGAGCTAAAGGAGCAGCCGCTCAATGCAGAACGTGCTACCCACACCCRTTCAGGCCGACGGCAGCTCCGTTGCTGAAGAGAGACGGCCCTCGTCTGTCCTGGAACTCACYGCCTGTGTCACACTAGCTGAAGGGGTAGTTAGGCTCAGAAGTTCCATATTTTTGTTGAATTTTACTGAGCAACTGCTGTCAACTCCCCCTTTTCTTTCCTAACTTCCCTAACAATTCTCCATTTCTTATTCACAGCATCACGTTAACTTTATGAAGTTAAATTTACTGAGAGGAAAGCCAGAACTAGCAAGATCAGATACCAAGTCACAGAGACAGGCGAGCCTGGCAATCCTGACAGCCACATATGAGGATCCAGTGTATTTCTATTCTGCTTAATTTCCCCTCTCTCTCTGCTTTTTAAGATTTTTTTTCCCATAAATAGCTAGATGATAATTTGACTTTTAGAATCAAAAACATCYTCCCAAAATTTTGATAGAGGGATACACCAACACCATAGCCAAACAGAAAGCAAGACCCTGCATAATTCAGTAATACACATCCAGATATATCACAGACCACAACTAATAAAGTATGTTTTTCCTTTCACTTACAAAACAGTTCTCCATTCCTAAAAGGTAACTACATAGCTGTATTTTATAGCAAAATAATGCCTATGGCAGCCTGAAGATTGTCGTACTTGCATGTGTGCATTTTTGTACATAATCCAGGTCTCTCCCTTTTCCTACAGGGTAGGAATTTCACAAACACAGGTGTGCAAAGAAACTGTTTAATAACTAAGCTTCATCAGCTTACATGAGACTACTGAAAGGCATATTAAAGAAAATTATACTTCAACATTATCTTGAACATGAATGCTTAAAATGGACACCTAAGTAATAAAATATTGCCACTTAAAGTATTCTTACCTGCTCAGTTATAGAGCTTAAATCATTAGTAGATGAAAAATCTTCCTCTTCATTTTCAAAGAATTCATAGTAGTTCTCCAGAAGTCCCGCCATTATTCTGCTAACTATTTCTTGTTCTTTCAGATCCTCCACATCTGTGTAAATGCTAAAGATTCCAATACTATCTTAGTTTGAAAATCTAAATCCAACTAATTCCCCAAAGAACTCCTGTGAATGGCATCTGAGGGCTACACTTTTCATCATTCTCCCTGATCCACTGTAAATACAGAGAACTTCAAAAATACTGCACTATAATATTTTATACTAACACATTTAATYGATAAAGCAATAAATATTTAGTCAATTAACTTTTCATAAGGAATATTTAAAAGTCAAGTAGTTTGCTGCAGAAAGGAATCCCTAGAATACATTCACACCTTAACAGTTTTCTTCCAGCACTGTTTTTCCTGCAAAAAGTAATCTGGCACACTGTCATTAAAAAAAACTAAAATAATCCAAACAACAAAAAATCAGTGATTCCACCACCAGAGCTCACAGGCAAGCTGCTGTTTGCACCTGGGTAATAGGAGAGGGAGGGGAGAAAAAAAAAAAAAAAAAAAAAAAAAAAAAAAACAAAAAAAAAAACAAAATAAAAAAAAAAAAAAAAAAAAAAAAGAAACACCACACCACAACCAACACACACACACAGACACTTGCTGCTGCTACTACTCATGAACCAGGAAAAAATCTGGACAAAATTACACTCTCAAATCTATATAAAAGCACTGCATGAATTTTTATAATCAACTTACTGAAAGACATCTGGGCCAAAGACTGCAGCCAAAGAACTTGCCGACCAAATTTCTTCATGATGTGATGCTACGTTGGCTAAAAATTTACACAGAAACTTTAGCAAACTGTAATTAACAGGTGGAAGCTGCTGCAAGAGGAACCTCAGCTTTCTTCCAAATTCATCTTCATTATTATAATCTATAAAATACAATCAAAAAATTAATCATAATGTTAAAACATTTGATTTTTTTCCACATTTCAAACTGATAAGACTTGGACAARAAGTACTGACTACTGAAGTATAAATATTTTTGCCAGACTGGAACCTAAAACATCAGGATTTGAACTGCTTTTGCTTGCTCTGAACTTTCAATACTAGAGATCTCCACAGAAGAAGGAAAAACAAAAGTCAACCCAAAAGAAACTTAAGTGTCCATCCCACATATCTAAAGGATATTTACAGCAGTGGTACTTCATAAATAAGCTCTCTACTTGTCTCAGTATTTAGGCCTCTCATTTCAGTCCTGGAATTATTCTCTTCCTCTCCAAACTACTCAAGACAGGCTGACAATTCCTATTTGCTATTCAGACATTCTGAATGGATGGAAGGAATTGGAAGAGCATACCAGAAAACCTCTACAGTCTTGACTTCAAATCAGATACTTTAACTATAAATTTCATTTCTGCTATGAAGCAGAAATCAATAAACCAAGAGTTTCCACTGCACTTTCCCCTGCAACTTCAGTTAGCAATTCCCAGCCTTTTTCTCTAAKTAATGCTTGGTTTCTGACTGCATAGGGCTAGTTCCTCCATATTCCTGACTATCTCGATACATTCAACCTAACATATGCTTATTTCCTGATAGTTCAAATTCAGACCTGAAAAAAGATCACCAAAAAGTCATCAGAAAGGAAAAGTGTCAGGAAAGCAAAACAGGAGAAAAATTGATACCTCTCCTTCTCCTTTCAGAATCATCTTCAAAAAGAAAGGGAGCAAGACAGAAATGTAACACACACACAGATGGATCAGTCGCTGTCAATATGCTTTAAAATTTAGGTGCTAAACAGTACGCAGACCTCAGGTAAGAAAATACTTATGTAAAAATGAAGCCATCTGAATGTGGTCCATCGATACATGCTTCTGGGACACATGGCCTAATGCACGAGGGCCAAATTCACACTTCAATTAGTAAAATCACTTGCCTTCAAGGCACCACCACTAGGCCTGTAAAGAACAAGCCTTGAAGAGTCTGTAAGCGTGGCCTGTAGAACTAAGTTGTGTCAAAAAACGAGTTTAACCTAATGACACAAGAAGGCCCACTAAAGGAGATTACTATAAACTACATTTGGATCCAAAATTGCTATCACCTTCTGCATTTTTATAAGCAAATCCTCCAAGTTGCAGTTGATCTCATAATTCTAGAAACTAACAAACACAGATAAGACTATCAGGCAGTCAAAATGTCAAAACTGCAAAAAAACAGAGTAGAGGAAAACAAATGTCTAATTATAGTATTAAGAAACAATATTTACAGCTTTACCCACAAGAAAGGAACAAAACATAYATCTTTTAAAAAAATTTTCTTTTTTGAGGGAGGACAGGGAGTAATGTAAAATAGAGAAAAAACAGCAAGCTGTAATAACAGCAAGCTACAATTTTAAGTGAAATACATATTTCTCTGCCTATTCAATCAGTGGAAAATAAAGTGGAAATTATGTGCTGAAGTACAGTTCCCCTTCTGAAACAACCTACTCACAAATCCTTCCAGTCATCTATTCAAARATGGGAAAAATATCCTGAATTTCACACTGTAGTTTACAAGTCACAGAAGGAAAATTACACTGTCATTATACCAAATGAGCATGCCACAATTCCATATCTAGTCCTGATAAGGCAGCAGTACACACTGAAGCACAAAGCAGTATTATCTGACAAAAAAAAGAGGCAGCTAACAACATTAACTTACTAATTTCATTATCATCTGTTGTTATATATCATCCTTTTCAGAAGGCTAAAACTAGTTCACTAGCTACTTAGATCCAGTGAACCCCGAACTCATCACCAGAAATCAAACAGCAGATGCATCATTTGTGAAATTTTGTCTACTGACATCCACTTCAGTCTCATTACTGCACTGCAGCACAAAAAAGGGGACAGAACCTCAACCTTAAGATATTTAACAAGTTTCTCCATTCAATAGCTGACAGAAATTGCTTCCAGGGCAAGTCTATGTTTTAAGGCTTTCAAGACATCAGTCTTGAATCTCTGATTGCTGCCCTTCCAAATAACCACTCCATGTTCAAAGCTTCAGTGGTTACATGGGTTGCCAAGGGACGAAACTGAAGCAGCTTCTTACTCTTGGAGACTTTGCACTTATTAAGCTCAGTGTAACAGCATATGAAAAAAACGCTTTGAACAAAACAGGACTATAATAAGGCTCGTAGCTGTTTATCAGGAATAAGCTCAACAACGGAAAGCTAAATTAAATGTAGACAAAAATGTGCTTATTACAAAGCAAAACAAGCCAAGCACTTGAAAAGAAAGACTAATCAACCCTGGAAAATCAGTAACACTCTCGTTGATCTAAAACTAACAAAACCCTCAGGTATGTTACAAGGTGTAGAGCACTGACATCTACATACCCTTTGAGGAAGGCATTGCTAACAGCTGTGTTGCCAGACAAAAGATTTTGCAGGTCAACTTATGAGTTAACTCCCAGCACTACATAACCCAGTGGAGGCCAAAGTGTCCAGGAGAGTGGATACATATAGACAAGATGGGAATTAGAAAACACTGTGCAGGACATGGGTGCATCTCAATTAAATGTTTACTACCTTGCGAGAGTTGCATCAAATGTATGTGCAAGCTGCCTGGAATAACTGGTTCTGGAAGTTCTTGAAGGAAAAATCTAAGAAGGCTGATAGCTGAGGGTACATCTGCTTCCTTAACCAGGTCCACATCTTCTCCATTATCATATCGCTGCCGAAGCCACTCCACTGTTTCAGCATTCCCATTGACTTGAAAAAGTCCTTCTTGTTCCAGACCCCCTAGGTTAGAAGAAAGTTGCAAAAATAAGCTTTTCTCACATAACACTCATTATAGATCCAAAATACTATTAATGCACAGATGCACAGACTTTCATAACAATGGATTAGCAAAATGTCCATCAATCTTCTTCCCAGTAAACAYAATCTTGTGCTCAGCTAATAATTCAATAATAAGGTAAGCACCAGCAATTCCTATGAAGTGTCACACTAGGCACTTAGCAAAATACTCTCTTAAGAAGTTCGTTTTGTAAGAATAAAAACAATTAATTTTAAAATATAGAAAAACAACACATACCATGTTCCTCAATATAGTCCACAACGTGGCGGACTATGAATGGAACCTCATTGTCTGGTTGCCCTTCTTGCTGCAGCTCATCAAGTGGAATTCCAAATATTTTGTTAGCAAGAACAGAGTTGCAGTTACTCAAGGAAGGGGAAGAGCTCTTCCTCATATCTTTTTGCAGCCAAAAATCAAAGCTGTCTTTTCTGTCAAATAAGAAGAATTAAAAGTAAAAATCATATTTCAGTGCACACTGTTAAATGTACTTCTCCATAACATAATGCTTTTTATTCCTAAAGCAAACATTGCCCAGTCTCTTAATCGGGGTACTAGTTTTATAAAAGTTTTGTTATGATTTCAAATGCAGCATGACTAGACAAATGACTCTACTGCTGAGGTATTCTGTTCAATCCTTAATAGGAGACAGGGAAGAAAAAATACATCCACAAAGGCAGCTCARTAAAATTCTAGTCACTGCATAGTTATTCAAGCAAGCTACAAGAGACTTCAGGAAAGGGAGACTCTTCCTACGTTTCCTGACAGAACTTCTCTTTTAGGCAATTAGTTAGACAATGAAGTTTCCACTTCAGCTCAAAGTGAAGTTCAGAAAACTCTCACTTCAGGGCTACTTTAAGAAAACTCTCAACACCTAACAGTTTCAAAGTTGCACTGAACATGATCTCCCCCTTCCCTAAAATGCTAARATGCTCAGTAATAACATTTGTCCTATCATGCAGGATCTTGACATTAGTTGCAAGTCTTTGCTAGACATAGTTCTAGATAGTATTACACAGAATTTCAGTTTAAGTCATTTAGCTATTCCTAAAGTGACTATTATACTATATACATTATTGATCAAAACAGGGAAATTTCTTCTAGCATCAGAGAAAAAACTGTCTTGTTTAAGATGAAAAYCAAAGAAAATCACAGTTGCTTTAAATGCAAGCTATCACTTTCATATAGCCTGGTCAAAAAATAACTAGCCGAGCATTGCAGCTGGGAACTGTAATAGACCAGGCAGAGTGAAACCTACACTTCCCATTTTTAAAAAACAGCCAAGACAGTAGTTTAAGCAACCTACCTCAGAGTACTTAAACAGCCGAGTTTGAAAAACGTTTTCTGCGCCAGCTGCCCTCACTGACCAAGCATTCTTTTGTCATTTATGGTTGTTTAAGATTATGGCAAAAGATCAGCCTGTAGTTCCTCATTGAAGAATAGCAGAACTCGATCAGTACTTCAGCAGTTAATCTAAAAATAAGGAAAACACTATTAGACCACACCATTTTCAGCACTTTGAAATTCAGTCATAAGTCAAGATACTTCACTTGAGATGCTCGCCTTGTCAAACCACCATTTTCTTGTTTTAAACGCAAAAGCTTTTTAATTGCACTAGCATGGTTCACATACGAGCTCACAAAAAAAGCAAATCTGCTTTTTCTCCGAGCAGCAAGGGACATCTTAAAAAAATCATAATGAAAAACTAAAACTAAAAAAAGCAAAACAAAGCAAAAAAAAAAACAAAAAAAAACACATACAGACTTTTCAGACTCATTCATTCATTCTTCAAAATAAAGCACTGAGCGGTAGGAAGGCTAGATGGCAATGTTTTAAAATACCTACTTATACTAAAGTATGTAACAGCTAAAAAAAACCCCTGAAGACTCACAGACAGCATTATAGCATATTATCTTTAACTATAAGGTTGGCACAAAGTTCAAACTAAGGACCATTTCCAGTGGTACCACAGATCTTCGCTTAAGAAGTTGACTATGTGTCCTAGTTACCAGTTCAAAGTCCAGGCGATTGTAAAATCTGAATACAGAGAGCAATTTCCTTCAAGTCAGATTTCCTACAAGCTAATTTGTATTATATGCRTGCACACAGAACTTGAAACTTGACAATCAAATAGGTTTCCTGGGTTTAAAGGCATGTACTGAAACCTCACATTTCCATAACAGGAGACTGTATTCATAACACTGACCTTAAAAAGTGTCTTCCCTTTATTTGTGGCCCCATGCCAGCTCTTGCTTCTTTACTACTTCAGAACCAATGAACTTCACCCTCACTTCCTAAGCAGCCGCAATCTACCGCTCTCATTAAATAACAAAAATGCCAACTCCATTCATTAGCTTGTTTTACACAAGGAATTCAACTTATTAAGTAACATATTTTGTGTCCCCAGTCCTCCTAACATTATACTCATAGTTTACAGTAGTCAGACATAATCTTCCCATAAAGAAGGTCTCCATCTTTCGTAGAGAACCCTACAGGAAAAAAAATTGTCATCTTTCAGGTTTTTGAGTGTTGAAAACTTTGCCTATCGATATGAACAATGACAATTGATATTCCTTCCTTCCTTGCTCTTTATCATCCATTCTGTATTACACATGCACACAACTGAGTCCTAGTCCAAGACCAGAATTCTAGRTATCATGACGACAGAAAAAAAAAATATAATCTAGTCAGCAGGCTTTGCCATTTTCTCCTTTTTCATACATGTCTTTTGGAATAACTCGCATAAATGTACAGTGTAAAAGCTGCATAAATTTACAAGTCATTTTCAAATCTATCATTGTGTAGGTCTTGATTACTAAAAAGATGCTGTCAGATTTCAACAGTGAAGCAGTTGCACTTCTTCACTTCCCTGTAATTTAAGAAGAACCTGCCTAGTCATTTTTCCTATTATTTTTGTGTATAAAGCAAGAGTCAATATAATCCCTGCACACTCAATAGATGCCATTCAATCAATGCCAATATATTGGGCAATTTTCAAAACATGATAGAGTGGCAAACAATCTGTCCTCTCAACTTCTACTAAAGTCAATTTATCCCAAACAACAAAATAGGAAGACTCAGGTTAGCCAGCTATGGGGTTAATAGCAGCTGTGAATAATCTCTGATGGATCTGCCACAATGCTTCAGGCTATGTTGCTAAAACAAACAAACACACCAACCTTCAAAACAAACATCACCTAATAAATGAACAAATTAGACGCAACCACCTCTTTTTATCACCCAATCTAGTGGAAAAAAAAACAGTAAGTTGCAGCTCTCTTTTCACAGGGCACTTTGTGTGTAGCTACTGGACACAAAAGCATGGCTATTTTTGCTCGGTATTGAAGATAAACAGGCTCCTTGAATCTTAAATTCATTCAGGAGACATCACAAAAAGAGGAATTCTATTTTTGCTAGCCTGACAAAGGAACAAGGAGGTTGATACAGCTTTTTTGCTTCACATTCCTGAACAAGATCAGATTTATAACTCAAGCTTAAATTGTATAAAACTGTAAATAATGTGTATCATCTACAAGAATTATTGACAGTCAAATTTTAACCCTCTCCTCTGCACACATCTTTATACACATTCGAATATAAACACTATGTATCCCAATTTCAGAGTTTTTAAATCTTTTGCCTTGGAGTGCTTTGATGGAACCTTTATGGGTTGCAATGTAATTTACTTGCTATTTACTAACTCTTGAAAAAGCTAGAAATTTAACAAAAGGTTTTATTCTGACTTCCCTTGAGTTGGGCTTTCTGCTATTTCTAGCATTTTAAGAYTGAAGGACAGGCTTAAAGCTGTTAATTATTAATAATATACAACYGCTTTTGGTATCAATGGCTTTCCCCATTCTCTTGACTCAGGAAGTGCCACTTCAAGGCACTGAAAACCAGGACACCTAACCTTTCTAACCTTCAGACTCTGTACCGAGCTCTTACGAATATCAGCATTTTTTTAAAAAAAAAATTTAAGAAACATCTTAATAAACACCTGCTGACCCATTCAATCAACTATTCCTAGTTTTCCTACTTTTGTCCCTGTTATCCAGGGACATATGCTTTTTTCCCCCCTCAGTTTCACACCCTTTATGCTTCACTAGTGCTACCTAGGGAAACAGAGTAATTTTTACAAGATACATACAWTATCCTGACAGTTTATTATTAATATCAAAACCTCACTGCTTTATTAAAAATATTTTGGTTCYGCCTTTCTCCTTCTCTCTTTTTACTGAAAGTGTTTAACAAAGATCATTTGAGTWACAACAATACTCTAGAAATCTTAACTACAGAAAATTAAAGATACGCCTYAGTGTGATTGCAGACTATTGCATAATATTACAAGACAATTAAATAAACAAGAACTCCTATATACTATGCAATACCTTGATCCCAAGCATCTTAGCTATGAAGATGAAATTCTGTCCTGTACTTTGCATTTCATTGCAGTCATCTATTAAAGAAAATATCTCCCCACCCTCTGCCCAGCTATAATGCAAGAACTTTGTAGAGTCTGCTGGGAAATCTGCACCACAAATCTCATTTTCCCATCATAATAGCATTCATTTATCTTGCCAGCTAAAAAAGTAGTCACGCCCACGTATGAAATGCCACTAATGAAGAAAACAGAATGCACTGCTAACTCTAAGCATTTGAAGGGTATRCATGAATGTTTAGTCTTAAATTTGGTTCACCTTTTACACTATCRGCCACCCTACACATGTATGGGTGTCACTTAAGGCCCTCAGGACTCCACCACCTTTCCTGAAAATAAAGGATAGAAGGGACATGAAATAAATATAATTTAAAGAAAAAAAAAAAGAAGTTGCAGAAAGGAAGCCATGTTGTATGAAAGAAAATATTAATTCTGCACTTAGAATTTCTGTACCAGAGATCAACTATTTAAGGAACTCTTATTTACTGCTTGCTTTACCTTAGAAGTACTCCACATTGCCTGGGAAGACAACACGATTGCAGTGAAGTCAACAATGCTGGCAGTTCTGCAYTTTTTACTATTAAAAATGCTTTTAGCTAAGTATTATTTTGGTAATTATCAGATATTACCTGTAATTTTATACAACATATGAAAAGTAAAATCTACAACTAAGATCTTAGAGAGAAAAGAAAAAAAAATGTTGTAGGACAAGATATTAGGTGAGCAACTTAAAATCAGATTATTTCAGTTAGGGACACAGTAAAGTTCAGATACTGTTAAAACCAAAGAATGACGGATTTTTTTAAATCTAAATTTGAACTGTTTATAATCATAGCAGATTTTAAGATCTTAAGATTACATTCTCTATCCCCTTCAAAGCCTAATACATGAAAACAGATATAACTACACAATTCAGCTTGCAATGTTCAAGGAAACCATTTTAGAATAAATGTGTTTTCAAGCACATGRTTTTCCCTTCTCCTCTCATTCCTTACTATGGTTATTGTATCTTTGCTGACAGTTTTGCTTTCTAGTTAAATAGGATTTAAAAGGAAACAAGATTGTTGCAGTTTTGCACACAATCCYCAAAACATTTGACAAAAGTATTAAATGAATGGTATATTACCTGTCACTAAAACTTCTACTTTGTACTTAGATAGCCTCAGAAGAAAGTCAATCTTGCAATACTGACAAAACAAACATAAACAAAAAACTAAAACACACAGCCTCAGAATTAGCAGATCTCGACGGTAGCTTTCCCCTACCACAGGAAGGCAGCAGCTACCCTTGCAACTCAGAAATTAGAACTATTCAAATTAAGCGTTTATGTCATCACCATGGAAGAAAGCGACCAAACTATTCCTGAAAACTCTTCAGAGARACATAAGTAAAATGGATGGGCTTCTAGTTTTTATACTTAACAATTCCAAGTTCGAAAATGAGAGTATTTATTAGAGTTTCTCTCCCCTCACCCCAACCAATTAAAACACAATCTCTAGTTTCAGCACACTGAACCTGATTAAATTCTCTCTGGAAAAAAGAAAAAAAAACATCAAATACGGATCTTCACGATAAGCAGATCTCATGTTCGCCACACAGGCATTGCTTAGACTCAGTGTTGGGCTTGGAGAAAAAAAAAATGAAAATTCAAATTTGAAGAAATACATGAATCCTTTATCCACTGTACTTCAGCAATTTTAGTAATACAGCAACCAATTTAAACATTACTCTCCCAAATTCATCATTTCTAAATCAACATGCCAGCTAACAGATTTCAGGGATCTCAATTTTCAATCCTTTTGATACACAACAATAGCATTTTATATATACTTACTACATAAAATCCAAAGGTTTGAGCAGCATTATTGTAATTCAATATTCTTCTGTAAYGATATACGAGCAAGATGAATTAATAAAAACCAGAGATACCAGTGAAAGTATTTGCTTGCTGCCTCACACCCACCACTGAACACTGCCAGATTTGCTCTCTCAGCTGCTGCTGCCAATGCACATGTGCAGAATTATAAAGAAACTTCCTGCTAGCAAAATCCCATCACATTCTTAGCRGCAGTAGTTAATAAATAAAAAGGCTTCTGTATCTTGTGTAACAGCTAATTATATTCATTCTACTTGCCTTCCCCCAAAGTAAAGCTGTATTCAATGAAGCATATGTATACGTGCCAATACATCAGATAAAAACGTAACTGAAGTGCAACAGCACTGTAAAATACAGTAACTCATTCACAGGRGGAAGCTACAGGTAAAAAAAATGCAACTTCAGAAGCTCCTATCATAAAACCAAAGCAGCTTAACAATTGTCACTGTTGTTAAGAAGGACTTCAGAAGTCAAGCTACCTCMGAGACACCAAAAAAAGCAAACTATAAATATATAATGTGCTTAATTTATTATACATAAGTTATCCTATTACATACATTTATCATGAGCCTGTTGCTCCCCCTCCTTGATAGGTGAGCAGAAACGTGCATTAGAGCTTAAGGCCATTACAAAACRTGGTCCAGGAGCCCTTCACTAAATCAAGAGGGGCTCTGTCAGGATGCCAGCCAGGGGGTCACCAAAATAAAGGAYAATCTTGGCATCTTCACTGGAGGACTAAGAAGTCTCCGAGGCAATGACTATGGAACTTGATAAAAATAATAAAATAAAAAGAAAAAAAGAAGGAAGCAACTGCTAAATAAACCTCCTAGAAAGATTACAAAGAAACAACAGATTTGATGAAATGTGAAGTTCAACAATGAAGAAAGAAAGGTTTTCTAATGTGCATGCTCAAAATCACAGAGGGTAAAGGAAGAAGGAAACGCATATGATCCCAACTTTCATCTTGTTTTGTGCAAAACATATCACTTTACACTACTAAGCACAAATTTTAAATCCTTAACACACTACAGGGAACAATGAACAGAAGTAATGTATTAACAGAGCAGCCAGGAAGACTGAAACCTGGACAATCCTTACAGGGCTTCCTTCCATATACTCTGTTCTGAKAGAGCAGTCACCCTAAATTCCTTATAAATTTCCAGAAAAGTGACTAACACAAGCTATTTAAATCTGTTAGTATAAAAAGATAAAACAAACAATCCATATAGCCCTGTGTGCATGAAAGAACTGAACCACGGTCTTCGTTACAGACTGTTTGAGCACAAATACAATGCAGTATCTTCAACTTAACCTCCAATTTGTCACACTTAGCTTTTCTAAGAAAAATACAMAGGATATAAGATTTCCTATGTTCATATGTGAGAGACTGTAAGAGTATGAGTCACTATCACAGCAGAACTGTTGATTTTAGTATAGTAAGAATAAAGTCCTAGATCCAACTGCAAGATACTATTCATTTTTAGCATTGAGTTGACCTTCATGTTGCCAATATGGAATCTCAGCACAGTAATCACTTTCTATACTGTGTCYGCTAAAACTACAAAGTAAATCAGCTCTACAAGCTGATTGGTAATTGGAATTGGTAATAATTACTTTATCATTTGGATTACAAGAATATACAGATTTTGTCTGAATTGATTGAATTTTCTCAAATCCCCTAAGCTGGGTAGGAACCGAAGACAAAACTTCAAAACAAATTTGAATKTATTAAGACTCTGAGACAGCACATCATTATTCTAAAATAAAGTAGCTATTTACAGAGATGRTCAGCAAATTTTCAAAATAACACAGTCAGTAAAAAATCTCAAAAGTGAACGTCCKAACCTCAGATAACTTTACAGAAGCAATTCAAGTGTATTCTCTGCCTRAATATAATATTGACATGTGTTATACACTCTCTTTGCTGAACAACTGATATATCAGCCACTTTAAAAACAGCATTACGAGTGAGAAGTCTCACTCTTTCTGATTCCACACCAAAGCAGACTAATATTTCCCTCCATTCTCCAAGTCTTTTTCAGGTATAGTGGAAAAAAAAAATTTCTTTTTTCTTTCTCAGGTCTTAAGGAATAGACCACATATTCCAAAGGATTAGCAAGTATAAAACTGTATTTGCAAGGGAGCAAAACAGTTAAAGGTTCACCATCTTTCACCCTCACAGATCCAAACACTGAATTGTTTTGCAAGAAGTCAGCTCACTCTCATCCTAATGGCTACTAAGTTTTTATTTTGTGTGCTAAGATGGCAGCAAAAATAATCCTGTGCTATGCACAAGATAAGGATAATTTAAATGCGTCCTCTTACAAACATCACTTCCTCTTCCTTAAAGCCGCAACATTTAAAAAAAAAAAAAAAAAAAAAAATCATTTTGACTTGGCAGGTTTTGCTCCCTTTCTCACAAGCTATAGGAGAAAACACCACTGCTAAGCTATAAACATCTGACCAGAGATAGATAGATATATACATATATATTTGAAGGGGGAAAGGGGAAAAAGAAAAGAGAGGCCACACCCACAGGGCATGTAGGGCTATCACACAACTGACTAATGCCTGCTGCAAACACCAGGCACCTTCGGCCTCACCTGCTTTTGCAAACATGTCGCTTTGTACATTAAAACGCATTACTGTTGGCACAGGTCTCATTACAAACTGTGCACGACAATGTTTAATGAAGTCATTTTATGAAGGCCTCCCATATTACAAGCATTGAGTGTAACAGAAGGGTTCATATTCAGTAGGACTGAGCAAAACTGTCATTAGCCAAACTTGAAAGAATTAAAAATTATCACAAAAGGTCCTGTCTTGACAGCTTCTTTTAAAGTAACTATGAAACACTGCTCGACTGACCTTACTGGAAGGGTTACTATATTATTTTCAGAAGATGCTTTAAAAATATTAATAGAAGATGCTTTAAAAATATTAATAGAAGATGCTTTAAAAATATTAATAGAAGATGCTTTAAAAATATTAATAGAAAAATTGATTCAGTATTATAATTTCACGAGGACAAGAAATCTCTGCTGTGCTAGATAACATACCAAAAAAAAATCATATTCTAAATATCTTCAAATATCATGCAATAACAAAAATAAGCACATAAAGCAGCTTAGTAGTAACACACAGTAAAAAAATAAATAAATAAAAGGGCTAATGAGACAGCAGAATTTGTTGTAATGTGCACCAACAAACTTGGCTTTTCTTTTAATGCTGGCAGATTACATTGCACAGAAGACAGACAAGCTGCAATGGCAGAAATATTAATCCAGTTCCACAATTTATTCTACAGTCACGTAATATCTCATTCCTGAGGACTCTCAGGAAGGCAAGTCAAAAAAAAAAAAAAAAAAAAGGTAATTTTGTTACACTCAGTTTCACTTCTTTCACACGGGCGGGGGGGAGGAACAAAATAAAGAGTCTAGGCTGTATTTAGCTTTTTACCCTTGACTTTTCCCCCTTCTTGAGCCTAACTGCAATAATAAATTAAAAAGTCACAAAGACMCCGGGAGTAAAGAAACACGAGCCAGCGAGCTCCGTGCTAGGAGTTTAAGGGCGGTGTTCGGGTTTGGGGGCTTTTTGGTTTATTCGCTCCTGGAGCTGGAGGCAGCCGCGCAGCCCTGGGGTATCTCGCGTTAAAGCGGCTCATTCGGGAACACCAGCCGCTCTCCCGGGCGCGTCTGGAGCCCCGAGGAGACGGCGGGAACAATGGGAGCCCCCGCAGAAGGAGCCGGGGGCTCGGGCGGGAGCCTCAAGGCCCCGAGCAGCAGCTGCCGGTGCCCGCGGGGCGCTCCGCGCTCGGCCGCAAGGCCAGGGCCGGGTGGCGCTTGACAGCTCCGCGCGACGCCCCGCAGAACTGGCGCCCCGCTGCCTCCAACGCGACCCGGGGGGCTCCGCGCCCCGTGCCCGCCACGGCGCCCGCGGGGCCCCGGCCGCGCCCCCCCCCTACTCCCCCCGCTGCGCATGCGCCCCGGCCGCCCCTCACCGTTGCCGGGTGACTCGCCCTCCCCGCCGTGTTCAGCAGCGGCTGCAGGTTCCTCCGCCTCTTCCTACCCCGGGGGGCYGGTGCGGGCCTCGGGGCGCCGGGGCGCTCTGCTCGCCGCCTCCCCGCCGCCTCCCGCCGCGCCGTGTCACGGCGTGTCGTGTCCGCCGCGCTGCCGGTGCGGGCGCCGTGCGAGCCGCGRGCTGCGTCGCTCCACACGGGGGGTCCCCAACGGTAGCGGCGGCAACGGGCGGAAGTGACGCGCTGACTGACAGGTGCAGCGCGCGCCCCCCCTTCCCTCCCTCCCTCGGGGTCACGTGCCGCGGGGCGGGGAGGGGAGGGGGCGGCTGCGCTGAGGGGAGGCGGAGGCGACGAGCGGCGGCCGCGATGTCCCGCGTCCCCCCGCGTCCCTTCGTGGCCGCTGCGCGCCCCGAGCTGGGGCTGGCCGGGCACGGGGGCTGCCCGGCGGGCGGGAGAGCGGCTCCCGCGGCCGGGAGCGGCGGTGCCGCCTCAGGCGCTGCGGGAGGGAACGAGATGGAAGTGCTGACCGAGTGACCAAGTCGTTATTTTGAACCCTGCGGTGCTTCGGCCTCCTCTCCGTGCGGGTTCAGGGGTGCCGAATGCAACTACAGCCTTCAATACAAAAAAAAGACATTTTTTTTATGACGATTTGTTTTTCTCCCAGCCCCACACAAGCTGTGTGAAGCACTGGACTGTTTTCCAGGCCAAGAGCACTGAGCCAGCCCAGAGCTGTCCCTCCCTAGCACTTCCCAAGCAGGAGCACGCCAGCAATAATAATTTGCCCCGAGACCATGAGCATTAAAAAATACACAAAATTTAGCACCTTTAAGCTTTTKCAGTTGGCCCAGGCGAGCACAGAGGTGCAAGCTTGCAGGAGGCGGGTTAGGAGCCAAGCTGCAATCCTGAACCCACTGCCTGCAGCCCTAGGCGGTGGGTTTAATAAGCGTTTAAAGATAGTCAGATTTACTTAGTAAAAAATCCTCTTAGGAGGAGCTTTTTTTTTTTCCCAAAAAAAAAAAAATCCTTATGAAGAAATACATGAAATATATTCAGAGCCTGAAGAAGGGAGAGTCATAATCCTGCAATAAATTAGCTATATTTTTTGCTAGAAGGTGGGAGATCATTGGAAGTTGCCTTACAAAGATAATAAAATGCACAGGGTCAAAAGAAATGACCTCAGGAGGTTTATGTTTTCTGCCAGTCTGCTCTCACAGCAGATTTCTCCACTTGAACACTTAATAAGATTTCCTGACATGAGGACGAGCTCCCAGAATTTGTATTTTGTATACACGGCAGGGTTCTTTCTGATTCATTTAGCCTCATCAACAACAATAAAGATACTGAATCAGAACAAGCTGGCAATTTTGTTGGTGAAACACGGSAGAGAACGGACTCCAGCTGGCTCTTGAGCAGATAGCCTGGCTACTTGGCAGGAATCAAACTGCAGGAAATGGGACACAGAAAACACATGCAGAGGGAGAGGAGACCGCGCCGGGGCAGGTAGGCAGGCGCCGCACGGCACCGGCTCGCTGCGTTCCAGTCCAAGGCTCCGTCCCCTGCTCCCAGCTGGCTCCGAGAATGCCGCTTTGTGCCAGCTTGTCCTGCCTCCTTGCAGGCACTTGCAGCGCTCTGTGCGGGGCGCAGACATATGCAGTCCCACGCTGCCGTTCGAGGCATTTCTGCTCTTTTTCTGCCCTCGCATCGCGGTTCTGAACGTCTGAGGTGCATGGGGTGGTGCAGGCGCGTGGCTGCCGGCACGCCACGTGGCATGGGACTGTCACCACGTGTCAGGACGTGTGACAGCCCCACCTTGACCATAGAGGCGCAGCGACGTGACACTTTATCTCATCAGTAAATCCATCCCTGAGCCATACACCTGAGGACGAGCAATTCCCGCAGGTCAGGGTGCTATCCTACAAGCCCTGCTAAGTTGCTCAGCCCCAAAGTTTTACTGAGATTCTGCTGCTGGGCACTTACAAAGCGACTCAGGAGATCTAAAAGGACACTAGCATAATTCTCTTATTTACAGAAAAGGGCATACATGAGAATAAATCATCAGCTTACAAGTATTCATCAGCATATGTCACTGCATAGAACACAGAGCTGGAACCATTTCTCCTTCATTGGTCCCTAATACGAGTCTCCTGACCTTTAAGCAAGACTTCAGAGTAAACGCGCTCTGAAAACTAGTTTCTAATTAAATCTAATTCCAGGAGGAGCCCTACACTGCTCCTCATCAGAAACTGAGCAGGAGAGAAAAACAGTCCTATCCTGACTGCGCACCACTGAGCGAGGCTTTGTACAAACCAAGATACTACTGCAGAATTTCATCAATTCCATAATATCTTCCCAACGTTTGAAGTTTGATAGAAATGTTGCACAATTCTTTACCTTCATTATTTGATCATTATCTTACTGAAAGAACATGGAAATCTGATGTATAGCAAAGCAAGACTAGATCTGCAGTAATATCTATCATATGTCTACAGTTTCTACTTAGAGAAAATTAATTCCTGCATTTATGTACACACAGATCATTTGACTTTCTTGGGCTTGAAATTGCTTGTTTTTTGTCTCAAACAAACCCTATTGACAAACATTTTAACACCAAAGAAATAACACCTTGGCAAATGGTAACGCTTCTCAGTTCATTCTGTATAAAAAATGAAAATCCTTTCCTATTTGTTTTTTTCTTTTTTTTTTTCCCAGAAAAATATAGGCATGCCCCTGAAATGAATCTTTACTTTGTTCCTCTTTTCCATCATTAAAACATCTTTGAACAAACATTTTGTCTGGGTGTCCCGTAACTCTCAATGAAGGCTCTAGGGAAAGCAAGCGTTCAGTTCTCCTGACTCACAATACCCAAAAGGGCACCAAAAATCAAAATACCTTATTTTGAAAGTTTTTCCCCATATTAACAAATGAAGCCTCACAACACTCAGTAAAACGGGAGACAGAAAATCTATTTTATAGAAAAAGAAATTCTGCAGAGACTCCCTCTAATTTTTCCAAGATATATTACATCCCCGAGATTGTCTGCCATTACTAGATGCACATGTAAGGATTTTTTAACTTAATTCAATATCAAAAGCACATGTGCTATGTAAATGTCAGGCGTCTTTAGTTGACTTTCTACCAGAATTTTATGATTAAGGTAAATATTTACACATTTCTCACAGCTTTTGAATATTTTGTAAGGTCTGGATCTTGAGTTTGGAAGATCTACCTTTAGAGTAGGGTTCTAGGAATAAGGGACAAATGTATCCACTAATGTAGCTCACATCTTAATTGTGTGGTTGCAGACTTAACGGCAGATAATTCTTCCCTTCTTGAAATTCAAGACATCATAAGGTTAATTCAGTCTTCTCAGTTCCATTTCCACCCTTCTGTTCCCCTTCCCACACTCCCCCCCACCAATCTGCACACAGTTGAATTTGAATTTTATGCAAGCTAGTATTCATGTAAGGGGGAAAATTACCCAACGTATGCATCAGGCACAAGCAAAAATTACAGTATGGCACGCTGTTGTTTTCCACTTCCTAGCTGTTTTTGTGTTCACCACTTTGAGCTGCAGACAGACACAAGCACATGCCTCAAAGCTAGTTTCCCCTGAGAAGTTAACTTGAATTACTGCTTGAATGGCCTCATCCCTTTTAAATTCCTGTTCTCTGCACTTAGAAAGACCTTCGTTTCAGCTGCAGTGGCGCCTTTAGCTTGAGCTGCAGAGAGGCTGCAGTTCAAGTAAGTGCCGTTCCTCTGCTGCCAACACGATCCTCTCTGCTGCTGCCCTCTTATTTCATGGTGTGCTCGCTTGCAGAGCAGAGCAGCTCCCACAGAATTAACCCTGTCAAGACACAGTCTTAATAAAACTGTAGCTGTTTATATGGATTTATAAGAAAACAAGCCGTAGAAGTAGTTACTGAAAACTTTCTGCTACGGCCAGGTTATGCAGAGATAGCCATCAAGAGGCCAAATAGTCTAATCTTTTCCCTTCAGATCTTAGGGAACAAGCCCAGCATTTAACATAGTGTACTTACAAGCTTTCATTTAACCAGGCAAAAGATAACAAATGCGGAATGTACTGATTACTACTTCCCTGTGTTAGTGGCAGTTACTGGTGACCTTGTACACAATGTTTAATGTGTACGTGCCCAACTTACGTGGCATAGCAAGTTTATAAAACTGGAAGAAAGAATTCTGGAAAAGACAATATATACATCCCTTCAAGCAGAAGTAATTTTTGCTCTGGAAACAGCCTCAAACCTTCTTTAAATGATCTCCATCAACTTATCTGGTGAGTTTCTCTGCTTGAGCACCCTTGTTTTCTTAGCTGAACAATTGCAAGGTTTTTCTTACTTTGCCCCGAACTCAGCAGATCCCTAAGCTGCCAGGAGGTCACAGGCTCGTGGAAGCGGAATGATTTTGCACCCTGGAGAGAATTGCTGCTTAGGCATCTGTGAAAAATTCATCCATCCACAGGGCTGCGTCCCACAAGTCCCCGTAACAAGCCCAGCACACAGCTCAGCAGGGCTTGAAGGGACAGAGACTCCTAGAGTCCTTTTCCCCTCTGGACAAGCTTAATAAGGAGGTAGGACATCCCTGGAATTGATTATTATTAATCCATGACATCTTACTACATCAACTGCACGCTAGATGGATGCCACAACCTAATCCTCGTGCTAGTTCATCTCAATCCAAAGTGGTGATTTCTCTCTTCTTTAAAGCAAAGAGTGACAAACTCAACAGTGGAAGGTCTAATTCCAGAGCGGTCAGCTCCACGCAGAGGTACTTATATCACTGCTGTCATGTGTTCTATAACATATTAAGTAATGTGACTATTAAGTAATGTGACTAATGCATCACATGCCTCTTTCCCCTCCCTGCCCTTGGGAGAGGAGCATGTGCATGGACATTTTGTATTAATTTCCACACCGCCGCTCCCCCCGTTAATAATGCACACACACATTGCCACATTTGCTAGGGAAGGCAAGGCCAAAGCAAGTACTTGGTTTTGGAAGAGGACCCACCACAGTTTTGGGCAAGAAAGTTCAGCTTTCAAGAAAGTTCCGTTGCAGGAATCGCTATTTGGCTAAACCTTTAAAAATTCACTCCTGTATTGAACTTTAGAAGGTGAAAAATGAGGGAGAAAGTAAATTTCCACTTTCACTATCTTTTTTTTTTCTGGGCTGCAATGAGACTCCTGAATTGTCTGAAGTCCAGAGCTATTTGGGAAACACAGGCCTAGAAAATACAGTCAGGGCAGAAGGACATCCCTATTAAACCTCCTCTCCCTCTGCCCACCCTCTGTACACACCTTAAGGGCTTAATGTTCTAGATAAGGAAAGCAAAACACCTTGGCTAAGTGTATACCCGAGGACACGTAGGGAGTCTTTACCCGCTCACAGTGCAGCGTTGCAAGGGCCACCCTGCCAAGGAAAGATCCGTGCCCGGTCCCACCCCCAGGGTTCACTGTCTCCTTGCCTGGGAACCTTTCTCCGTTCCCAAAGTTGATATTTTCTTGGCAGCCGCATGGAACAAAAGGCACAGAGAGAACTAAGAAGATCCTTTTAGCGAAGCTCTAGTCCTCTTTCTGCTCCGCTGAGTAGGGGAAACCTCCTAGTGCTTATGAGCAAGCCCAGCCCTGCTACCTTTCTGGAAGGTGCTCGATCCTCATTGAACCTAAAGCAATTACGTGCTCGGAGCATCCAGCCAAGCCATTCCAGCCTTGGAAAGAAAATTAATCCCCCACCTTTAACACCAAAATTACCACAACATTTTGAAAATGAAATCCCTGTTACATTTGAGTGGGCGTGTTACTTCGAGACAGCACTAATGTGATTATAAAATCAGTCCTGTCAGCTTACTGGCTCAGCTACAGACACTGATCTGCTGGAGCGTCTGTTCCTCCGAGCGGCTGTTCGCATTAAGACGCCTCGTCCYTCTTCCCTTCCATATGAAATAGGTGCAATCTGATTCCGATTGAAAACCAAAGAGAAGGAGACCCTCTTCTTGCAGCCCCCCTGCCCAATCTCCATGCAACTTGGCATTTCCAGGGCACAGCCCGGGCCAAACATGAACACGGCACCCCCAAACCTGTGAGGATTATACCCAAACAAGTTGCTACATCCAAGCAGAGGCCGCACTCGCTGCTTCCAAGTGCCAGCCAAGGACAGAAGCTCTGCTCCAGACTCCAGATCTCCAGCCTCTCTCCTCACACACCCCTCATGGAGCTGCCTGTAAATGCTGCTTCTCACCTCTTACTGCATCCTGGTAGCAAGTGTTTGTTTCCCGCTGCTTCCCCGTAGGTGTCTGACAGACACGGTGGCGGGTGCCGCAAGGCTCTCGTGCTCTAAGGAGCAAGTGACTCACTGGCATCAGGGGTTTGGTCCTGGCACATTTGACTCAGACCTTCATCTTTTGGCAGCAGACTGCAATAAAACGCAGTTAACATTGTATCTGTGGCAGCTTTTCAGACATAACCCTACAAATACTTTTTTTTCCCACGCTTTTGTGTGTCTAGGATGTGTAAAGATCCTATAGTTCCTCTTCTACTTGCTCTGTTTGCATAGCATTTTTTCCCCTTTCTATATGATACATCATTCAGTTGCCTCCATATACCTAAACCTGTTGTGCTTCAATGTTATGACAGTCATTTCAGCACCAGGTTCCCCTCACAGAAGGTAGCGATGCTGAAATCCTGCCATTCAAAACGTTCTACCAAATAATTGTTTCAAGGATGGTGCTAGGAAGAATAATCCAACTCCCAGTAAGTGGTGTCTGAGTCAATTATCTCCTACCCATCTCTCCCGCCGGTAACGAGCTCATCTCGATGCCCTGTGCTCGCCATCCTGGCTCTCCCTGGAGCRCCTCCAGGCCAAACTCCATGCACGGCTTTCCACAGGAGAACTCCTCCGGGCTCTACCACACACGGAATGTAAACATGAGGTTTGAATGCAGCAATAAACGTGTTTGACCACAGCCTGACCACAGCACCATGCGAATGAGCTGCAGAGACTTGACAGGGAGTTTATGCAATGGTCAAGGTGTTTGTTGGAGATGAGGAGCTRCTGATTTGAGCTGACAGTGAGAACGTAATTTCTTATAACTACGTTACATGGACTAACAGTGTTGCACCTTCCCCAAAATCCCAACCCAGGATCAATTAAGAACCTAGTCATCTTCAATTTAAAAACCCAAACAACTTACCCAAGCTGTTTTTAATACTAGAACTGCCCCAAAGTTGGGCATTTAGAATAGCAGTGATGAAAATACAAACAGGATCACCCTGCTTTGGCCTACTTAGAAAAGCCAAAGTTCTGCTGTGGATGCTAAGGGCTGAGCCCTTGACTTTGTACTTAGATTTGTCTGYTTCTATGTCCTGAATACGCCGACTGCACGTTATATCTGAGAGAATTCATGCCATTCTACAAACAAAAATGGTTTTCCTCTGTATCTCTTCTCATAATAAGAATCTAATTGTCACTTGTAAAAAATGGATAGTCAGTATTTATGAACATTCACTCATGAACTGAATGAATTCACAAGCCAAGTTACATTTTAAAGTTCTTTTTTACTCAGGATCTGCTAAATCTGGTGTCCAGCCTAACACGCAGAGGTTATTGCTGTCTCTTTAAGCAGACACTAAGATTCACATATCTCAGCCCTGGCTAATGCTGCGTCTTCACCCAGCAGCTGCCTTCCTGCCTATTCCCAGGAGTTTTCAGTCAAGAACACAGCTTTCTCTTTATGGCAGATCGCTGGAGTAGGGGCAGGAAGCAAGGCAACTAAGTCCTGGCACGAAATATTACTGGTACACAGCAAAATTCATCCTGCACGGGTGGTCAGTGCAGGTGCAAAGGCAGCCAAGCCACTGTGTGCAAGTTAACCGAGCTTTTAATCCCAGCAGAAAGGCAGCTCTGTTCCTGCCAGGGCAGCACCAGGCCCAGAAGCAGCACGTCCAGGTTTGCATAGTCTCGAGCTTGGTGGGACTGAGCCCTCTCTTGGGAGCTCCTCAGAGCAGCCTCATCCAGGTTTTTCCACCATTAAGGTCCTCCATTCCCCTTTACTTCAGATAATGCAGACGTGGCCGTAAAGGAAAATCTCTTAGCCAGCCCTTTGCCAGGACACTCATTAAATCTTGCATTTTCTCAAGATAAGGAAAATGGGATGGATTAAGGAAGGAATAGCAGAGTGGGCAGAAGCCACTATTTATGAATGCTCATGAGTAGAAAGAATAATCTTTTCTTGGTGCATTCGTATATTTTAATTTAAACACACACTGGAAAGAGATTCATTCCTTCAAACACATCCATTTTCCCAACGTACACACATCCCTCAGCCTCCAAAATGCTCTGTTGTGCCAACAGCAGAAGCCACATTACCTTTGTGGGGCTCTGAATCGGCTGCATTCATCTGCACAAGAGCCTCGCAGCTGCCCRATAGATGTCTGAGCTTGTTGTCTAGACTCCCTTTAGCCAGCAGAGAAGAACAGATCCTCCTGCACACGATTAATATCATCCCAAGTTAGATGCCTCAAACAGATCAGTTGGTTGGCACTGCAGAAGTGCCATTTCTCTCCATTGACTATCAGGGAATCTAGTCAAGAAATCCAGGTGGAGAAACCTCAAGTTACACAAGATGAAACCCAGCGCAGCAGCTTAGGAAGACACACATAGCCCTTCCCTCCCAAAGCRGAGGGTCTTGGAAAGGGATTCCTCAAATCACACCTGAGGAAGCAAAGCTGGAAAACACAGGCGAGAGACCTCATAGCCTGAAAACCATCCATGGCCCTTACAGGGGCTGGGGGAGGTGGCTACAAATAACGTCCCTGTGCCAAAATGTCTCTTCTCCATTGAGTTTTTCCTCTGAGTGCCAAGTGCATCTTGCAGTGGAGCCAAATGCACCCCGGAGCTATTAACCACGTTAAAGGTTTTTCAGAAATTGCATCACTCGGCGCCCACAGAACATCCTCCGCGCCGCCCAGCGCTCCTCCCTTCCCGCCTGCCTGCGAGGGAGCCGGGCGCCGTTCCCATTCCCGCTGGAGGGACTCAGCGGGAAGGCGGGGAGCGGGATGCACCAACAGGGCTTCTCACACCGTCACCGTGGGCAGCTTCCAAGGTCCTGCTTCAGAGCAGAACCGCGGGCCAAACGAGGGTGGATCAGGTGGTTTTGCAGCTCCCGAAAGGTGTGGGAATAAAGGAGCCTTTGTTCTCCCCTCCAGGACGCATTCCAGGCGCGGGCTCCCGCCGTTGCTTATCTCTGGATTTGGCCCCGGATTGCGGCACGGCGACCACGCCTGAGCTCGGAGGCCCCTCGAGCCCCGCGCGCGTGCACGGGCCGCCCGCAGCGCCTCTGAGCTGGGCGACAAAGCTGCACGCAGACCCACCCTGCCGCCAGCCCCAAACCAGCCCCAAACCCCGCGGTTATGAAAGAGGGCCAGGAACAGAAACCTCAGCAGTTCTGCCTAGGCAAATAGGAAAAAAAAATAAAAATTCTGTTCTGGCAGTTTTCCACAGTCACCTTTTTTTGCTGCCCTCCCTCATCCCATTTCTGCGTTGGCAATCTGTCCTCGTCCTGGATGCTGAGCAATCCCAGCAGCAACCTAATCAATATTAATAGCGATAGGAGTGGGGAGGGGGAGGAAGAGAGGAGGGATTAACGTGACCTTTCTCAACTGGCGCTGCCTCAGACGGGCACCAGGCAGCCGAGGAGGAGGCAGCAGACGGTAACGACATGTGGTTTCAGTAGCTTCTCGTTCGTTTTGCCTGTGCATATTTACTTCTCTTGTCTCAGCGCGGATGGCAGCGAAATCAGGTTGTCTTGAGGAAGGAAAAAATGTAGTTCTAGCTGGAGCCCCTGGGCCAAATTCCTCCTTGAAGGGAGCTCCATTGAGATCAGGGGATTAACACACAGGATGAATTTTATCTTGGATTTCTGTTAAAGGCAGCTATTAGATTAGGAAAGTTTTGACAGGTGGAGTGTTTAATGCCTTTTTTTWAATGGATTTCTTTTATAATAGGGTATAATCAAAAACACTGAGCGTGCGACTTGCATATTGAGCGTGAGAGCAAACAAAGGATCTGTGAACCAGCCTTCCTATTGTTAAGCACAAGTGAACCCAGCAGCTAATCCAGATAGGTAGGTTTGTATGTATGGACTTAGGTTAGTGTACTCAGAATTAAAGATCCTATTAATGAAAACATTGTAATTCAGACTATTTGCTCTCATTGGATTATTGGTTAATTGTAGACTTTCTGATTTCCAATATTAAAAGAGAGGTTTACGTCAGGAGGAGATGTGGGTTATTGTCAGTTAATACATTGTCTTTACTAATATATTTTTTCATATTCAGGATATGCTTTTTCTGAGAAATCTAGACAAATATGTCTTTATATCTTTCCACTTTTGCTTTGAAAGAGCTTTATGAAGAGATCCCAGATTGAGGTGTTAGATTTATGTTGGTTTTGGATGCACATTTGTATGGGATTTTTCATTTTTAGAGCAGAAAATGCTGTGCAGATGGCTGGTATMGCAGCCCTGGCAAATAAAGCCACGGGTGTGTTTGCTCTTCCTTTGTCAGGACCCATCATGTCCGACAAACCAGATTTTGCGGAAATTGAAACATTTGACAAGACCAAACTGAAGAAGACGGAAACCAGAGAAAAAAACCCATTGCCTACTAAAGAAAGTAAGTGCTTATAAGGCTACTTGTGCAAAGAATAGCAAGGATGCAATCTGTATTGGGGYTGATATGCAAAATGAATGCTAATCATAGCATTAATGGTTCAAACTCATCCTGGACGTTAGCTGGGGAGAGCACCAAGGCTTACATGACACATCAGGCTTGTAAAGGTATGAGCAGCAATTCCAGACTTGGTGTTTTGTCCGAAGAATTCTTCCCAAAGGGACTGATCCTTGCTGAAAGCAGGACCGGTTTTCCTGGTGGCCGCAGGTCGCGGGATCCAGCTGTGCGTAACTGCCAGGGGAGCAGCCTCTTCCCAGGCAGGATGCGGAGGGAACTCCTGCATGTCCCAGGCAGCATTCCCAGAGCATTCCCTCTTTAGCATCTCATCCAGCACAGGAGYTGCTGCCCTCCACTGGGTGACAGGCGGGAGACCATGCGGCTCCTGGGGAAACACTGCGGAGCTTCCACGTCCCACAGGGACCTGCCCTAGCACAGGGCTGTTCCCTGGGCTTTTCCCTGCAAACTCCTCTACACTCACTGCACGCAGGGAGCCAGAAGAGAGGTGTAATTCCCACCRAGCTTTGCACATGTGGATGGCAACTTCCCTGCATTTGGATCGGACCTTAAGTTTCCCTTAAGAGTGTCTCTAAGCAGAAGGGGAACCGAGGGCACTTCCAGTTGTTACTGGTTCATGGGATTTGGATGCATCRAAACGGATGGTCATGGGGACCCTCTGCCCCCAGCACAACAAAACACAGGGCAAGCACGAGGTTTGTTCCCTCTGCAGGAACTGAAATAGGAGGGGTCTCTGTATCATGAGCTGTACCCTGCTTGTCACACTGACGTGGGAACAGAGGGGGTGGCATTTCCAGCCTCTGAGAACTTCTGAACATTCCCTGGCTATAGGAATGAGTGTAGGAATGTGTGTCCTGCTGCACCATCGTAACTGCTGTTGATGACACTTGGTTTCCTGTGTGGTTTTTGTTTTTTCCCCTCTGACAGCCATYGAACAGGAAAAGCAAAGCGAAAGCACGTCCTGAGCGTGACCCGGAAGATGCCGTGGCTGCTTCTTCAGCGGTGGAGTTGCTTCCAAGTTGGGGWTCTGCCCCTTTTTCTTACTATGTGTTTGTTGTCCATCTAATTTAAGAAGAATTTGTTCATTTTGTGCTCTCCAGAAAAGTTTGTTTTACATTGGTTCCACAAGGAATTTTGTATTTGTGTTTGTATTCTCAAACTGTTAACTCCAAGTTCTGTATCGACCCTCTTACTTGCCCCCCACCACCCCAAAAAACAATTCTCCTACAAAAATTGTTTTCCTAACCTCACAATAAACAGGTTTCTTCTGATCARCTGTCCTTGCTGCTTGCTGAAGGAGGGCTTACGCTGGGACTCTCACTGCACCCCTATCACATCTGCATGGCCCCAGCAGCTGAGGATGACCCGCCCGAGCAAAGGGGTGCAGAGCAGTTCTGCTTGGGCACATGGTGCACGGGACGGGGGGAAGGAAAGAAAATAATAAATGCTCACCGAGAGATATGGGAGACAAAGGGAGACGTTCAACAGCAAACAGATGCAGGGCACAAACCTGGAGAGCAGGTAACTCTCTTACTCCTGATGCAGTAGCATCCTCTGGGCTGGGGAGGGTTCGGCAAAACTGACTCCGGTCCCACTTGTGTCCTCAGTAACGTAACGTGACGCCACRTTATCTCTGGGATGAAGTCTGCAGTCACTGCAAACACACACACACGTGCTTATTCTGGGCAGATAACTTGCTGTCACTGAGTCCTCAGTTAGATTGTAACTGCGCTGTGAAATAGGAACAATTCCACGGGCTTCAAAGACTGTTAGTGTGAACGTGCATCAGTGCCAGAGGAACGGGTAACGTGGTGTTCAGGAAGCTCTCCTTCACTCTGGACCTTTGACATTTAAGGTGAATGGGAAGAGCTATAACCAAACAACAGCAGCGTAGCCACGGAACAGGTGACTTCCAGTGGCAACAGTAAAGCTAAAACAAACAGGGCTGTCCAAGAGACCCAGGGAACACGCACGACATGAGGGCAACAACTGCAGGCAGAGAGCTCCATAGCACCAGCAACATCCACCAGAGGCCTAAGATGGGGCTTTGAATGGCAACCCATCAGCTAAAGCTGCTCCAAGCGGTGTTTTGTTACTGTGACCAACCATTTACACGTTCCCCCTTGAGGACTTCATTCTCCTGGACACTTGACTCTAAGGGGTTCAAGTGCCTGCTGGATTTATGAACGTTCAYGTTTAATTGAAAGGTGAAAAACACAAAGGGCTGAGAAACAAAGAAAAGGGCCTTGTTGCCTTGCAACTCATTCACCCTTGCACCCTGGTGCACCTCGTTCCAGCTAAGGGCCAGGCAGGGTCTGACATTATTTAAACATCTACTTGGACGAGCGTTGCTTAAAGCAGGAGCAGAGTTAACGCTCAGGGACGCGACACCCACTGCAAACTCACACAGCGAATTCCACCCATCGGGATCAACCTCACTCCTCCTAGCAGTTGTTTGGGCACCAGCAGCTCAGGGTACGTCCTGCCCGGGAGGGCTGGAAGGGGCTCGTCCTTGTGCTAGYGACGCCTCTTTGGAGCAGCAATGGCACAGGAGCTACGTGGGCATCCACAGGAGGACAGGTCTGCTAGAAGAGCTCCTGCTGATACATTAAAACCAAAGCTCTAGCACTCTACYCACATAGCTTATCCCACGATAGGGTTATTATTGCAAGATTGAAATTCACAAAACCAAAGGAAGCTCTGCTTCTCTGTTGCTTTAGTCAAACAGCACCACAGCCTTCACCTTCAGGGCCAGCCAGGCCCACAGACCAGGGAGCTGCTGCTCATCCAAGACCAAGAGAGAGTCTGCACCATTCTAATCATCCTACTAGGGAAAGATTTGTTCTTGACATTGGAAGAGCTCTACAAAAACAAGACAGACCCAGCCCAGCTCCTCACACCCACCTGGGACCTGCTTTCTTGGTGTTAGCTGGTTTCTGAGCTTCACTACAAGAGATGACTCCAACATTCACTGCAACCAACAACCATCACTCCAGAAACGAGCACCCCATGCAGGTGGGCAGCTGATAGGGAGACCACTTCATCAGCGAACCAACACACTGCATGTGGGAGGYTTAGGGCTAAGCACCAGCAGCCTGGAGCTGGGTTTGGGCTTGGTCTTTGCTGTAGCAACACTCACCCTTACAACTCCTCCAAAGAAATCCAGYGTCTGGGCTAAGCCAGCCACAGCAGAGAGCTCCACAGAGAGAGCAAAGCACCAGCAGCAGGGGCAGGTTCTGCCCGGCTCCCCCACCGGGCGTGAAACACAACCCTCAGAAACAGGGCACGGAGTCCACGGCCTCCTAGGAAGGGCTGCCGAGTGCCAGGGCCAGGGTGCTCCCACGCAGCGGCACGAGGCGCCCCTGAGGCTCTCCAGATAAAACAGCTCCCGGGAACGTCGAGCTGCCTCAACGCTGCGTCCGGCGGCCAGCTCYGCTTCTGCGTTTTTGGACTTGGCAAGATCGCAGCTAGCAGGGAAGGAGAAAACAACGTGTGACTCTGAGTGGGTGTTTTCAAACAGAATCTTGTTGGGGGAAACAAGCGTCCTCAGGCTGCTTTGTTTTCCCATGGTGCTGGAAATGATGCTGTTGTCAGCGAGAATAAGAGCCCTTCTCCTCTTCGGCCTTACCAACAGGGCCCAGGTCCTGCTGTGTCAGGATCAGTTACCCATGGCTGCTAATGCTGTGGTGTCCCTACCTGAAAGGGTTAAGGAAATGCATGAGTTATAGATATATACATGTATATATAGGAGCCCTATGGCATAGGTTGAGGGTAATGCTCTGGAGAGCGTGCGAGGACAAGCAGGCAGCTGCTGAGCCGGGTGCCCGGGCTTTGCTTCCGGGCACTGCTGGACCACAGGGGTTTTCCCGCTGCAGTCACGGAAACGAGGAGCTGCCCTTTGCAAACTAAAGCTCCCTCTCCAACATCTCGCCCAGCAGGAACAGGGCGGCCCTCAGCCACGGGCACCCACTGGGCTGGACATCCTGCAGCGGCAGACGGGAGCCGGGCTGGGGAGCAGGGCCCGGCTCTCCGGGGAGCGGGATGAGCAATAGCTAAAAGCTCCATAATAGCTCCATAATAGCTCTGTAACAGCTTTATAATAGCTCTATAACAGCTTTATAATAGCGCTGCTAGAGCTGGAGATGCCCCGTGGCCCTCCGAGCCTCCCGCTCGCGGCGCTGGGGCAGCGGACGCGCGATGCCGGCATTCCTGGGGCTCCTGGTGTTCCYGGGGCTCCCGGCATTCCCGGGGCTCCACGCTCACCTTGGGCAGCTCCATCCCACCCCGCGTCCCCATCCCGCCCGGCTGCTCTCTCGGTAGATCCGGGTAACCCGTCGAGCTGCTCSGTGCCCCGGCACACGCTGTCCGTGCCGTGCAGACACGTCCCACAGGGGGGAGCCTCGCCACCGGCGTGCRGGGCCACCGCCGCCTGACACTGTCCCCTGCGGCCTGCCCGGCCACCTCTCCGCTACGTTAGCTTTAGAGACATAAAAGCACCCAACTAGTTGCATTTTACAACTTTCGCAACTTTTTGCAGTTGCTTTTGCATCTGAAAATGCTCCTAAATCTACCGGGTTATTTAACCTCCCTTTCAGCATGCCAGGAGTCGGGCAGCTGCTACGGGCCCAAGCGGGAGCAGACGGGGAGGGCTCAGCTTGGGAACCCATGCGGTGCAGAACCCGGTCCAGCTCCAGCTCTGTCCCCAGGGAGCGTTCATTCATCCAAACACATTCGTCCCTGCTCCAGGAAGCTGAAGTTCAGAAGACTAAAAATAAATTAAAAAAAATACATCTATGTATACACACACACACACACATATATATATCTTCCTGTGCGAAATGAGCACTGGGAAGGGTCTGCAGAGCTTGGCCAGGGATCGCATCTCCCCGTGGTGCAGAGGCTCCCTGAGCAGGACCGGAGCCACCGGTGCCACATGTGGGACCTAGGGGGGACCCTGCAGTGGGACCCAGCAGCTGGGGGGGCCCCCTCTCCAATTACCCAGGTGGGTTTTATTGTGACGGGGGTGGCAATGCAGGATTTGACGCTCGGGCTCTGAATGTGTCACCTGCCCGGGGCAATTTAGCCAAGGGGGGCCACATTTCACTTGTTTCCCACCACCTGGACACCGGCCCCCACCAGACAAGTCCCTCGGCCCCTGCGCCCGCCGCGATGGCCGGTGCCGCAGCCCCACATCTGCGCGTGACCTTGAGGCGTCTTGGTTGCCCTTAGGGAGCATATTGCAACGTGCAGGGGGGTCGTGGAGCGCGGGGCCGCGTGTGCTGGGGGTGTCGCCCTCGGGCAGGCACCGAGGGGTTTCAGCGCTCTGCCCAGCCGTGCCCGCTCGCCTCCAGGCATCCTCTGCCCACCCACACCGAGCTGGAAGCCGCTCTCTAGGCCTCGAACTGGCCAAAGAATCCRCTCTGCCTCCTCACCCCGGCTCCGCTGCAACCCTCCCGGCCCAGCCAGGTTTCACCCACGCCRACAAGCATCCTGTAGGAAGCAAAACACGGACAGCAGCTCCAAAATAGCCCAGCTCAGGGACCAGATGCCCGGGGGCAGACAGACRGATGGGACCCCGAAGGAGGCACTCGCATGCGGAGAGCGCCCGGAGCTCTGCTAGCGCCGGGAAGCGCCCCGCTTCGAGCAGCCAGAGCAGCGCGGGACGTTGAGGAGGAAAACGCCTCCTCGCGGGGCTCTGAGCAGGAGCACGCCCGCTCGGGGCCYGTCCGGGAGGCGTTCTGCACTCAGGGCTTTTGCTCCCAGCTGCTTTTTGAGAGCCCCGGCTGCAAGCAGGGCTACAGCAGCTCCACATCCCCCTCCCGGTGCATTAAAAGCTGCCCGTGGGTTTTCCCAGCCACCCGCAGGGGAAACCAGGCGGGGACGTCTCATCTAACCGGGTCCCGCGGCTGCCCCATCCACGGCATCGGGGCCCTTGGGGTATTGGCCATAACTACCTCCAGCAGCTTTCCAAGGGATGCCTCGGGTGAGGATGCTCCTCTTGGAGCAGATGGGGCCGTGCACATGGGGAGAAGCCGCGGGCTGTACAGGGTGGCTGCCCAGTGACGGCTCCCAGGACGCGTGTGCGGCAGCCAGGCTGGGAATGCAAGACATCCCATGGCAGGGAGGAGAGAGCAGGGCTGGAAAACAACAAACAAACAGACAAACAAGTGGACCAACTGCCCTTAAATGAACCTGAAACCGGGTGAGACCCAGGAGGTCTATGTACCCTGAGGGCTTTGCCCCCCCGCTGGCAGGCCGGGTGGCAGGGCCGGGCGCTGCCGGGGCACTTTGCGCTCCGGCGGGAGCATCCCGGTGGCACCGGGGCTGCCTTTTGAAGTGCGGCGCGAGGCGTTGCCTCCTCGCCCATTGGAGCAGCGGCTCTTGGGCCGCATTAAGTCATTGGGCAGCAAACGAGTGGTGGGGGGGGATGTGACTGTTCCCGCTCGCCTTATAAATATCCGRGCGGCAGGTTCCCGCCGGGCTCACCTAGGGCAGGCGCGGGAGGCGGCCGGGCCCCCGCCTTGCCAGCCATGGAGACAAACACCTCCCTGCTCCTCTCCATCACCTGGATCTGCTGGGCCGCTGGCGAGACAGCGGCGTGGTAGGAGGCCACTCCGGGATATTTTTCTTCTTTTTTTTTTCCATTATATATACATTTTTTTTTTTAAGGATGCTCTTTAGCCAGTGTCGGATTATGCAATCCATTTTCCTTTCTATCTTTCAGGTCCGTGAATAATTTTCTGATGACAGGACCTAAGGTAATGCACGCAGGGCCTACTTGGTGTGCAAGCTTTGCAAACRGGAAAACACCCCCTTTCCCAAGGAACCAGATTCCRTCCCRTTGGGGAAAGGAAAGGGCCACAGGYGCCCTCCCGCCGCCCGYTCYCGCGGGCGGTTTTTGAGGGGTTCGAGGGGTTTTAAGGGCCGCTCCTCCCGTGCCAGGCGTACCTGACCTACTCGAGCAGCGTGGCGGCRGGCGCSCAGAGCGGCATCGAGGAGTGCAAGTTCCAGTTCGGCTGGGAGCGCTGGAACTGCCCCGAGAGCGCCCTGCAGCTCTCCACCCACAACCGGCTCCGCAGCGGTGAGTGCGCCCACCTCCCCGCCCTGCCCGGCCTCGGCAGCGCCCCCGGAACGGCGCTTCCTCCAGCTCCGTGAGCCGGGCACAAGCCGGGACGTTTTTTCTGTCCCCGTGGATGTGCTAACCTTGCGCCCGGTGCTTTGCTCTGCGCTCGCTCCAGCCGCTTTTTCATGCAGAATTGAGTGGAGGGGTCAGCAGAGACGCCAGAGCTTGTCACAAGAACAGGAAAGATGACAGGAAGAAACAGGACCTGGCCTCATAAGAAAACCGTGCATGTATTTGAGCACTAGCCAATTCAACAAGCCTAAACCCCTCTCCCCCCACCCCTGGAGCAGCATCTCTGCTCGCATCTGCTGGCAACAGGTTGGAGCCCAGAAAAACCTAAAATGAAAGTGTGGGTCTAGGCAGCCCCTAGCAGAGGGTGCCCCCCTGCCCGAAGCGAGATGGAAGCTTGAGCACGAGCAGGGAACGGGAGGGAGCCGCGCGCCGGTGAAGGTGGTGACAGTCACCGCTGCCGAGAGCAGCGCGGGGCATYGCTGCAGGCGCCCGCCCCGCCGAGAGCCCCGTCCCACGCACGGGCACCCGGACAACRCAGTGCCGAGGTGCTGAAGCTTCCTGGCATGGAGCCTCGGCAGGCACAAGCACTCCGCAGTTTGTGCAGGTTTTAATTTCCGCGGTGCTTTATCTGTTGCACTAACTGCTGCGCGTGTTTTCGTTTTTCTCCCTCCTTTTTCTGCATTGACCTCAAGACGTCCCAGGAGAGCTTCTTTCCTTAAAACAGGAGGGAGGTTATGCCTGCGTTCACATGACAGCTCCTTCTCCCCCTCTCCCGCCAGCTACCAGGGAGACGTCCTTCGTGCACGCCATCAGCTCGGCCGGCGTCATGTACACGCTCACCAGGAACTGCAGCCTGGGCGACTTCGAGAGCTGCGGCTGCGACGACTCCAGGAACGGCCGCGTCGGTGAGGCCGCCGTGGGCCATGGGGACCGCGCCGGGGCGCCGGCCCCGCTGGGCTCSGGAGCGGCTCCGGCGGCGGGCGGTGCCAAGAGCGCGGCGGTTTTGCAGGTGGCCGAGGCTGGGTCTGGGGAGGCTGCAGCGACAACGTGGAGTTCGGCGAGAGGATCTCCAAGCTCTTTGTGGACGCTCTGGAAACGGGGCACGACACCCGYGCGCTCATTAACCTGCACAACAACGAGGTCGGGAGACTGGTGAGTCAAACTTCGGGGAGAAGCCATCGTCCCCGGCGAAGCCGTAGCTGCCAAATAGCTGTAGCTGCTCRTAACACAGTCAGCCAGCCTGGGGTTTCGTTCTTCATCCCTCTGTGCCGATTTGCACTGCCTGAAAGGAGGGGGGAAATAAAAACCCAACCCTAAACCTGCCCGCACGAGCTGCGTTCCTGCTCGCGGCTCCTGCCGCTGGGTGCGATGGAGCCGCCCGGGCGGTTCCTCCGGAGCGACGCAGTCCCCAGCGCCCCGCGTGCCCCCGCAATAAGCGTSGCCCAGCCGCCGGGCAGGGGGAAGCCCGGGCGCGGGAGCCCGCGTCCTGCCGAGGCTCCTCGTCTGCACAGGCAAGGAGGGCATCGCTTTACATGCCTATCTCGGAGGGCGTGCCGAGGCGTAATCTYGCCGAGATACCAGTGATTGGGACCTTATAAATACCAGAGAGCGAGAGATGGGTAGATAACATCTGTGAAGTGCCGAGCCCGGAGGAGATGCAGGCAGCTGGGGTGGAACGATCCCGCTGTGCCGCTTCACACCTCGCGAACGGAGGCTGCGTGAAGGACGGCGGGGTGACACGGCAGCGATCCGGGTGACCTGGGCCCGGACAGCACCATGAGGACATGGCCCGGGCTGGGGACCGGGGCCGGCACCCACCCGGTACCTGGCGGGGAGGGCAGATCCTTGCCAGTACCCGGAGCAGCAGCAGCTGAAGTCCCATCCAGCAGAAATTCCCCATAGCCCCTTTTTGAGACGCGGGTGCCGATCGCTGTGTAACTGCCCTCCCTTTCCCCCYGCAAGGCGGTGAAGGCGACCATGAAGAGGGCCTGCAAGTGCCACGGCGTGTCGGGCAGCTGCAGCATCCAGACGTGCTGGCTGCAGCTCGCCGACTTCCGGGAGATCGGGAACTACCTGAAGGTGAAGTACGACCAGGCGCACAAGCTGGAGGTGGACAAGCGGCGYGCGCGCGCCGGCAACAGCGCCGAGAGCCGCGGCGCCACGGCCGAGGCCTTCGGCAGCGCCCACGCCAGCGAGCTCGTCTTCCTGGAGGACTCCCCCGACTACTGCACCGGGAACGCCAGCCTGGGCCACCACGGCACCGAGGGCCGCGAGTGCCTGCAGACGGGCCCGAACCTCTCGCAGTGGGAGCGGAGGAGCTGCCGGCGCCTGTGCACCGAGTGCGGGCTGCGCGTGGAGGAGCGGCGGGCCGAGACGGTGGCCAGCTGCAACTGCAAGTTCCACTGGTGCTGCACGGTGCGCTGCGAGCAGTGCCGGCAGCTCGTGGCCAAGCACTTCTGCTCGCGCCGCGACGCCGCCGCCAGCCACGCCAGGCGCAGGGGACGGGGCCACCGGAGATAGGCAGGCGCCCGCCCGCGCGGCCCCGCGGATCAGCCTGCTGCCCACGGGCGGCAACGGGACGGACGGAGGCAGCGGCCGTGGCGCCCCGGCCGCCTCAGCGCGGAGGCGCCGCAGACCCGGCCCTGTCCCGCGTTCCTGCATTTTTCCTGGCGTTTCCCTCAGCCTTCCGGGGCGTCGGGGCCCATCCCAGGCGCCACGCAGGGCAGGGTCCAGGGCCTGTAGATATTCCCRGCAGAGGGATAAACCGATGCACTTTCTGGCCCATGAAGGGTAGTTTGCATTAGGACAACTGCAGGGTTTTGGTGTTTGCCCTCCTCCCCGAGGGCTTTGGTAGGGTTACAGACAGTCTTGAGAGATTTTGTACAGTATTTTTATAATTTTCCGCTCTTTTTTTGATGTTCTGTGCCTTGGCACCAGAGCCCCTCCCTCTGAAGGACAGCAGTTTGCTGCATTTGTCCCARATGCAGCTAAGGCATTCCCAATTCCTGTGCTTCCAAAACACCAGCRGACGGGAACGGGGCGTTCTTCACGCACAGCAACCAGCCATCGAGGAGCTATCCCTCAGCGCCCTCCGTTTTCTCTATTTTGATGGTATGCCGAAAGATTTTGCACCATATTTTGCAATAAAAAAATACTTAATTAAAATAACTGGCTTGAGGAGTTCCTGTTGGGAGAACTTCCAGCGTAAAAACCAGCCTTGCCCCTTGGCCAGGGGAAACCCCCCAAGGCAGGAGCTCTGCGTTGGTGACACGTTGACGCTCTTGCACCCGGGCATCCCCATTGCTCCTCGCGTAAACTGCTCTGTGCAAGGGCAGAGCCACACACCGAGCACGGGGCCAAACCTCCCGCTTGTRTCTGCAGCGTTCTCCAAGGTAATATCCCTGCAGAAGGTGGGACATGGCGAGTTTGCAAGTGCCCGGAGCGGTTACTGCCACATACCTGACACGAGACCGCTCGGTGCAGAGTGGGTGCACATGGGGAGAGACCACGACTGCTGGGGGGCTCCGCRGGCCCGCGGCTGCACCCACTTCACTGCAGTGAAGTGCTGAAGAGCATCAGCTCTTCCTTGAGTTTGTCCAATCCCTTTTTCAAATCCATTTACATTTCTGGCATCCRGAGTACCTAAGGGTGTGAGCAGCCTTATGCAAAAAATAAAAATTAAAAAAAAATAAACAAAGATGTGAATGCAAATTGAAGCAAACACGGGAGAAAGTTAAGTGCCCTCCCATGATAAACAGAGACTGGAAATTTGTATAGCTGGCAGAGATAGCAGCGAGGTCTGAACAAATACCACAGGCAGCTCTGTACCTCAGGGCTGCACCTTGACAGCGGTGCCGCAGCACCGCGGATCCCGCTCTTCCTCCTTGTTGCTTGGATACAAGAGTCATCAATTCTCCCTCCGCTGCCTGCAAAACAACAGAAACTTGGGATCATCCCAATCCGTCACTGCTCCACCGGGAGCTGCGGCACCCCCGAGTGCGGTTCCCCGTGTTCCCAAACATAGGCACGCGCATGGGGCAGCACGGAGCAGCGGAGCTGCCGCGGGACACGAGCTCCAGGGCGCRCGGGGGTTTGGGGGCAATTTCACTTCGTAACATTTTGTATGGCCATTTTCAAACAAATCATGACATGCCCCACGAGGAAAGGCTCTCACCTGCTGCTCTGCAGAGCCTCCTCCAGCCGCAGACAGGGAGGAGCATTCARAGAGCCTGATGGTGTCTTTAAACCTCAGTGTATTTACTTGTGATTAGCTGAAGTCTGCTTGAATGTGGCACACTAACCCCAACCACCTGTAAATCATTTCATGCTTACTGTAAAGCACAAACAGCCCTTAAAATGCCCTCAGGAGGACACTGACTGCTGTCCAAGGATGGTTACAACAGTTACAACAAAAAATAAATTAAAATCTGAATCCTGAACTCGTGAACGACACAATAGGAAAGCCCAGTGTGTGCTCCTGCCCAGCGTGGCCTGGGGAAGGCAGAGGAGCTGTGCTGGGCACCTCGGCAAGGGGCTGGGAGCCTCCCCGAGCACCCGGGGGCTCGGACAGTCCCAGATCGGCACCGTTAAACGTGATCGGCTGTTACCAGACATGCTGTTAACATGGGATGTTTATCTCCAYGCGGGAGCAGCGTGTTCCATAAGCAGGAGCTGGATGAGCCTGGCACCACGGTGCTCTCCATGCTGCCTTATGGCCGCCCTCCTGGTGATGTCCTATTCTGATTTCCAAAGCAATGACTGGGGCTAAGCCAGGAAGCTTTGCTGGCTCTTCGGATTTAATCCAGGAAAATTCCCACACGTTCCACGCGTTGCCACAAGCGCCTTGCACACTCCCCCTTGCACAGCAGCCCCAGGCACGCCGGGGGATCCTTTCCTTCCCTCCGGGACTACCAGAGCCCTCCTGGGAAAGCAGAGCAGCCCCTTCACCAACTCCGGCCTCCCTCGGGTTGTTAAACCCTTTGCCTTGTGGATTTAATTTATGCTGGCAGTGCCCTTTCAGGGATTATCATTCTATATGAGATGTTTGTACGTGCTGTATCCTCCCCCTGTATTAAAGTGTCAGGAGTATATCCCCGGGCTATCCATCTTCAGCACATCCGCCCGGGCTTGGCAATTCTCCGACATGAATATTATGGCTCTCAATGCGGCGAGTCTCCATCACTCAAGCTGACAAGTGTTAGCATCTCCCCTCTCGAGCGGGGCGAGCGGCCTTTTCATATGCAGCGCAGCTCCCCGGTCACGCTGCATCTGCCGCCGCGAAACCAGCGAGCGCCTGCAATTCCCCCGAGCCTTGGAAAACAAGTCGCAGGKCCTTTTCGACTTGCAAAAGCAGCCCCTTAGCATGACAAAGTTAAAGGGCCTTCATCAGCCCCTGCTACCTCCAGCTCTGTCGCCGAGGCTGGAAATGCAAGGACTTCTGTGGGATCTGTTGGTGGGGATTTGGGGAGGAATTGGGAGTGTTTGGCTTGCCCAAGTSTGTAGAAAAGATTTTTATGGCAAGTCAGGGACTTTGAAACCACAGCTAGGTGGTTTCCATAGCTCCCAATGTGAAGCTATGGCTTTTAACTGAGGTGCCTAAAGTTGGRTCCCTAAATCCCAACAGATCCTCCAAGCTCCTAAGCATGGAGTGCAGAAACAACACCTAACCYGAGCCTTGGAGAGGGGCAAGGGGGGAAGCAGCCCTGGAGGCCTTTCCCCTCGGTCCCTCATGGCTGTGCTGCAAGGAGGATGTTCTAGTGCMTCCTCCTCCTCAAAACAGGAATCTGCTGATCCGCAGCACAGTTCAGGCTAAATCCATCCTACAAAATTCACCACGTTCGTTCCTCCACATCTYGGGCGTCTGGGCTTTCAGCCCTCTCTTTGCTCAGAGCAGTCCTGCCACCTTCTCCCGAGCTCTGCACRGCGGCTTCTGGCCAGCCCAGCACAACGAAACTTGTTAACACCTTTTCAGCTCAGTCTTATTAGAGTCGATGCAATTAACAGCTTCGCCATTTACAAAACAAATCCTCTGGGCAGCACCTGAGAAACAGAGTAGCAAGTGTTTCCCCAACGTTTCCAGGTTGGGAAGCACACCCACAGCAGCTGCCTCCCGCCAGGACTTTCCTCTGCCCTCTGTGCACATGTGTGCACACGGATCCACACGGTTGACAAATTCCCACTGTACTCTCAGCGAGGAAAAGCCATGCCCTGGCCAGCGGGCATGGGGCATGCTGGAAAAGTTCGCAATCCAAGAGATATTCCAGGAAGGAACTAGCTCCCCTGACAGTCCATGCTTTCTTCTGGTGTAAAGAGTAACTTGCAAAGCAGTTTTGAAAGYAATTCCCTCTTCTCTTCTACCCACTCCCCTTTCCTGTAGACACACAGGGCCTTCCTCATGGTCCCTTGTTTCTGACCAAGAAAGGTGACACGTTCCCTAAGTCAAGGAGGCCAAGGTATGGCTGGGGTGCAGAGCTGAGATCTGCACAGCACCACTGACACTTCCCAGGGAAATCTGAATGAGGTGCTGAAGAGCCTCACTCAAGAGCATCCCCAGTCCAAGTGACTCAATCTAGGGTGGACGGGGTTTAGAAGAAGCCCTGTGTTGTCTCCCAGGGCCACAAGTCATCTCTTCCTGGAAGCCTGAAACACACAGAGGAAAGGAGGAGCTGGTGGTAACTGCAGGTGCAGGAGGGAGAAGCTGGGAAACCTTCAGCACATGCAAGGAGGAGGGAAGAGGAGCAGCAATGGGGTGGGATAGGGAGTGTAGGTCAAGAGCTCTAAATCTGCTGTAGGAAGGGAATGTAGAAAGTAAARGTTAAAAAAAAATGATAGGAAAAAGAGAAGGGAATCTGGGGTGCTAGTTTAGATTTTCATCTCTTCCTATTTCTYGGTTTTCTTCAACGGCCCCACGCAACATTAATCAAAGCCACTTGTGGGCACATTCAGGGGAGAATAGCTCATCGGGGGACATACGACCACAGTGCCTGGACAATATACGGCCCTTAATTTCCTCTGCTGGTGCTTTCAGTAGCTCATGGTACGCCATAAAAGACGATAATGACGAGGTCAGTACAGAGCCTGTAAAACAGTGGGGAGAGGTGCAAATGGAAACCTCACTTGGGCTCAAACTCGGGCCATGCATGGACCGAGTTTGCTGGTTGCAGGCTCTTCTCCACRTCCCACTGCACGGCCTGGCTGCCCGTGCCCAAATCTGAACTGGGATAAGCAACATGACCAGAAACATTCACGTTGTGAGGGTTTTTTTTTTCCCCCAATCCCATAAAGTTAACGTTAACTCAGATCTCCATCCCCAGTTGTGCCCGGCAGAGACTTCTCCTGCTGGACAACTACTCTCAGCTGTTACCAGGATAAGGCACCTCCTCCCTATCATTMAGTGCATTTCCCAGGCAATAAGCAAGAGGATAATTAAATTAACTCAGCCCTGAGCACCTCCTAAGGTGCTGAGTGCCGGCACGTCGGCAGCCCTGAGGTTCTCCAGAGAGGAGCTGGTCACACAGGCAGGTCGCACACGCGCTCCGGGGCCGGATTCCGGATCGTCCGGGATGCAGGAGCGAGCGGGCGGCAGGCCCAGCTCCGAGGCGGGGCAGACACCCTGCGCACTCGGACCTTTATCTCCCGCATCACCAGAGAGGTCACAAATCACCGTCCGATCCCTTTCAAGCAGTTGGGAGCACTAAATTGGACCTTTTGTATCCAAACACCACCCGCTCCAATCTGAGGGCCAGGCCAGGTACGTTGATAAGGAGATAGTGTAAATGGTTAAACAGGATGGAGCCCCAAATTCACAATTTCCTGTGCTTTAACCTAGCAAGTGTCCTATCAGTAGGGGAGTCTTGTTTAGATCATTTTAGATAATCTCCCCTTCTGAAGGTGACTGGTCTGAGCCAAGCATTTGCCACACTCCTGCATCTGTGAAAAGCATCTCAGATGTTGCATGAAACTAAGTACTGAGAAGCTTTGCACATCTGCAGCACAATTTTAACACAAATATTTATGGAGTACAAAATGCTGGGGAAAACAAGAAAAAAAAAAAAAGAACTGATGCCAATCCACTGCTTCTAACAGAAAGCCAAGCTGAGTTTTAAACCCCAGATGGTCTTTGGGTACTTCTACGTACCCTGCTCTACAGAGAACTCCACATCCCCATGACTTGTACAGTACTGTCTGGCTAGACACGCTGCTTCCTAACCAGGCCGACCACTGGCAACCGCTCTTCAATTCATTTGAAATTCGGCTGTAGGAGGACGCYGACCTCACCCAAGGGAACTATTTTCCTAGAGACATTTTCTAGCACTGGAAGCGCAGCTACAGCTTGGTAAGCTATTAAATCCAGCCATGAAAAATAACTGCCCATCATCTTGTGAATGCACTTTAGCTTCATTTTAAGGAGAAATAAATGTATTAACAGTCCATTGATTTGATACACATATTTTGCTTTGTTTTCCTAGACAGGCTATTTCTTCACTGGAGAGAAATAACAATTGGTAAAAATGTAAATTGGTAAACATGCTTTTGGTAAAAATGTATCAGCGGAGAAGTCATGGAATAAAAAGCCTATCCTTTGGGTCCTGTGCACTGGAATAAATGCCACCGGGCTTGYGTTTTGACTGGCAGACAGCTATTTAAACAGCTCTGCTGGCCTATTAGATACTTCCTGTTTGCAGTTACGTGACAATGAGGAAAAAAGCAAGGCCTGAAGGCTGGGAAAATCAAAACGTAAAGCAGCAAAGCGCTGCTGAGACGAGTCGGTGCTTACGGGGGGCTGGAGGACTCGCYGAGGAGGCAGCGCCTCGGCAGCTGCCCTCGGAGCAGCGTCGCGGTGGGACCCGCGTCCACCGGGCACTGGGCATCTATCCGAGGGGATGGGGCTGCTCAGCCGCCGAGGACGGGCAGCGAGCAGCAGGATGAACCCCAAGTCCCCCCCTCACACCGGTGCGTAGCGGTTGCTGCAGTGGGCCAGAGACGCATCCTTTTCCTCTGCTGTATCAGAGAAAGGCATACAGTTCTTTGCTTGCTAAAAGACACAGATTTTGCAGAAAACTACCTAAAACACACAGTAAATGACTAATGAAGAAAATTAAAAGTCTTAAAAATAACACAGAGGTAACTTTTATTCTTGGCAGTAGCTCTATCTCTACAGCCATGGTCACAGGGGTTTTCAATCTCTTCCTCAGGGATCTAACTGTTAATGCCCCTACCAGCCCTTGAGGAACAGGAAGAAATCCTCTGTGAGATTCCATGTGAGCTAGCAGCAGCCCTCGCTTCTTAAARACAGCCCAGATGGTAGTCAGTGCCRTATGGTCCCAAAGGCTGTTGCTGCAGAGGAGTGTTTCCCACTGCAAAGCATTCTGTAACAAGTTGCAAAGCRTTCTTTTGCTGGAATGGCTTCACTAGGCACAAAAAAACAGCACCAAACGCCTTCCATAGCCAGTCATGAGCCACGAGCAGGCAGGTGGAGGGGATGCTTGAGTCCCCAAATACTGCACAAAGACGGGAAAGCTGGAGAGGCGAAGCGCATGCCGGGATGCCCTATGGAATTTACTGAGGAAATCACGGCAGGACAGTGCCCTGTAGCGACCTGTCTTTGGCTTCTCACTCCTCTGCCCTACCAGCAACAGGGCTTTGAGAACACCAGGAGCTCCCCCAGAAACACCTGCAGGCTGCGCCTAAGCTGGGCTGTCCCCTTGCAGCGGGTTGTCGGCGCTTTGTAGGGTGTCAGAAGAATCTCACGTCACAAGAACTTTGCAGGAGCGCGATGGGGCCTCAGCCTTGAGCTTGCTGGCGAGCTCCTGGTGYGGTGTTATTTAAAAGCTTAGTCTTCCAAAAACAACCTAAAAGCTAGTGGAGAGGGTCAAGGAACAGATAATTTAGCAGGTCYCCAGTGGGTGACCTACCAGAGGTGCCAGGCAATGGGGAGACAGAAAGACAAGTTTCTTTTGCTTTGGCCTCAGACTCCCRTTATTTAAAACACCTCAAGGAGCCCTTCTGGCTCTCTGGCAGTTCGCCCACTGCCATGCAAGTGCAGATAAGTGGCTTCCTAGACTCTGTCACTGGTTGGTGGAGAAAAAGAGRTGACAGAGAAGTCTGTTTTCACACCACTCTCTGTTTTCACTCTACTTTGCACTATGGACTAATGCTTCTATGTTTATATGCCCATTGTACTTAAAAACACTCCCTGTGCAYTAGGCACATAAGAGGAACCAAATCCTGGCCCCTCTCAAAGGAAAGCCAGGTGTGAAAGCCCTGGATTCACAGCCAGACCGCTCAGCCTAGGGGCAGACTTTGAGCACCCCAAGGTGCTCATCAGCCTCTCTTAAAAGCGGTTAGTCCCCCCTTATCTCCCAGGGCCTTGCAAATTTAGCTGAATGGGTTAATCGTGAGCCATCTTATTATATCTTGCAAGGAAAAGATCCAGAAAGTTACTGCATTCCCATTAGGTGTCTGCACCCCCTACTGTGCCTTGAACTTAAGACACCAGAGGAGCTGCAATATTAGCTGCACGGGAATGTTTTGGTTTTCCCTTGCAAAACAGGCCCATCTCTCCAAGTGTGAATGTGCTTCAGTTACCAAAACACCCTCGAGAGGGAGAAAAAGGGAAATTTCCATTTTTTTTCTCTATTTAGCTAAAGAATTCCCACTTCTATTGAAACCAAACCAAAGGGAGAAAAAGAAAAGAGAAATAGACATGTCTTAACATGTTCCCCCTTGCCCTMTATACCAAAATAATGTATTTTTAAAGACAAATTTTTCTGTAAAGATTTTACTCCCTTAAGCAATCTGTCATCTCTGGACAGCCTCTGTGAGCAGACACACTGTAAYGTCATCCACATGTGTGCATAAAAAAGGAAATCGAGGTGAGTTTTGTTCAGGAAGGTTTTTAACACTTTCCAGGAAGGTTATTAGCACTTTCAAGGTGGAGGCTGAAGGAAATGTTTTATTCTAGCARTCATAGGACCAGAGCAATCATAGACCTGAAGGTGCGTTCGCAGAGAACAAAACCATTTCTGTCCTCATTTGGCCTCTTCTCTACCTATTTCTCTTTGTCTCATGTCTCCAAAAGACAGATTGTGGGTTTTTACTGTGGACTTTTACCCTCAGGGGCTGCAGACAGGAACACAGAACAGGACTGCAAGACATTTCTGTCTAAGGTTAGACCACCTGACTCCACTATTACTCTACTACAAATGCTATTTTTAAAAGCAAACCTGGCTTTGAAGGTTGCTTGAAGGAAACTGGATGCTAATTTCTGATCACTTATTCTAGAAGTCCAGGAAAAGCCATTAAYAGATTTGTCTTCAGTCGCTGCTCCAGCCACAGCAACCTTCTTCATTAAAACACGGATGTGCACACAGAAATTCACCACATGTGTTTAAACAACCGCCACTGTCCCTGAGGGAACATTTCAAAACATTAATTGCCAAATGATCCAAGCCCAAACAACTGGCAAACTATGCAAAATGCAGAGGCTGAAACTCCCTGTTTCTATGTACAGGTAAGGACTGAAAAGCGCAGCTCACGGTAGCGCATCTGCTGGAACCAYCTGCCTCTTCAGCTACGTTACCTGTATTTCTGCTCCCAAATCTAGTGCACAGGCACGAACCCTTTAAGAAATGAACTGCTTAACCTCACTGTATTCTGTGTATTGGATGATCATACGATTATTTGCCTATATTCAGTTGGAAAGAATTGAGATACTAGCCCCACGGAGGGGATTCTTGATTCTGCTGCTGCTCCAGGGAAATCTAGGGAAGTCTTTGACAAGGACAGAGGAAAGCAACACCTGCACCTGGAAGGTTGCTTCATGGTGTGGGGACATTCTTTGCCATCTGTAACASTGAGGTAATTCCAACAGTAAGTCTGGAAAAGGCCTTTACACTAAGTGCTCAGGTGAGACAGTTTTTACTGTACTTCAAAAAAAAGGAGGGGGCAATAAAAGGCTTAAAACTATCACTGATCCTGACTACACAAACCTAAATAATAAGTATGATAAACTATCATTTACATGAATAGGAAATTGAATGGACATTTCATTTCCTAGGCCTTTGTTGCTCSCATTCAATTGCATGGCTGGGGCTATTCAGGGAGAGCAGCATGGTGCCCGTTTACAAGAAAACTTTGCAAAACAAAGACAGTCACGGTCAAAACTTTGTTGGTCAATTCAGTGTATTTACATGGAAGACCTCTGAAGAAAGAGTATTCTGAAGCAGCCTCACAGGATAGTTTGGCTGGAGGTGCTAAGTTAGCAGAGAAGGATCCCACGCCTACCTAGATACACTGGGGCCAGGGAAAGCAGTAGCTGGTGTTCAAATAGAGATATCAAGAGGTCTTCAAATATCAAATTCTTCTTGCCCAGGCAACATACCATTGCACGGCTCCTCTCAGCAAACTGGCATGCTGCAAGTAGAAAGCACTTCTGTCCAAGACTGGCCTCAAAGAAACAGGACACAAACCTCTTTCCTTTAAGTAAGAGTAGGGGATAAGCCATAGCACCATCTAACTATATGTTTTAGAGGCATGCGTAACGAACCAGCTGATTAACTCCCAAAATTAATCAGGTTTTCGTTCTTCACTTTAAATGAGAGAATTGGATCACTCTGCATTTACAATGAAGCAACTGAAAGCATAGTTGGGACCAGTGTTTTTAAAGAGTCCTTTCTACACCATAACTTTCCACGGTTCGGTTGCTAAATTACACATTATAAAAATAAGTAAGCGCAATTGAGAGACTGTGTTCATCTCAGAAGTTTAAACCTCAGCCTGTAATGACTGCTTTATATTGGCCCATAGTAAACGACTTTATGGGGCGTGCAGGCGATTTATCTGCACGCGTATGTTAAATACCCCTGGGAATTTTCTCACATACAGAGATGAGGCCTGACACAAAACTAAATACGTACAAAACATTGCTGTCATTCACACTGCTACAGGAATGCCACCCAGTAAGAAACAACTTTTACAACACCTAGAAGAGATAAGAAACGACAGCCAGCATAGCAATAAGATGCTGCTTTTGGAAGTGCAGAATTTCCTAACCTGACAATCAGTGCAAATTCTGGAAACATAACAAAAAACAACTGTCTCCTTGCAAAGGAAATGAGAGCTTAGGCACTGACTATAAATAGATTATAAAGAAGCATGGGTGGTTTGCAGAGCAGTTTACTAAAGCCAAGGGAATTTAGAGCCAAATTAYGTTCTTGCACATAAAAATTCCCTGGAATTTAGGGTGAGTTCATACGTAACGACTCATCCAGACAGTCTGGGGCTGGCAGACTGCATCCAGCTGCCTCTTGGCAGTTTTTCTTTCTAGTAATACAGGAGTTCATCCACACTGCCTCAGAGATCTCAAAACACGAGATGTTTGAGTAAATGTGTGATGCTAAAGAAGTCACTGAGATGACAGTTTTTTGTTTGTTTGTTTGTTTTCACATAACCATCTTTCAGAATAAGCTAAGCAAGAGTGACTTAACCCAAAAGTGATCACAACCTAAAGAGTGAGGTTTTGAAACACTTCGGGGGAAAAAAAAAAAACAGTGCCCTGCAAGGCAAATGCCGGCACACTCGGCAACCCAAACTGCTTTGTTGCCTCCCTCCAGCTGTGAGGCCCTCACGAGCAGCATGTCGAAGGGAAGCCCTAATCCTTTGGCGTTATCATTATTAGAGTATCATTCACCAGCTTGTCTGCAAGGCGCTTTCTTCTCGCCCCGGCCCTCTCGCCCTACAGCAATGCTGARGGCCTCACAATGGGCTCTCCCCGGCGCTTGTGGCAGTGTCCCTATGATCGCCTGGCAGGAGGCAGCATGACAATAATTTRACAGGCGTCCTCCGAGGACGCCCTGCATATCAGTCATGCTGCTGACACACTCCACACCCAGGGCACATCCAGACTCGGGAAGCTTTGGAGGTGCAAGCAGCCGCTAACAGAGGCCCATGTGAAAGACAGTGAGCGCTTCTGCTGCACTCCAACGGGAGGAGAAACTGCCCATTACCTGCAAGGGCCCTCGGGCCCTCCTGCCACTGGTTAGAGCCAAGTCAGAGCAAAGCGAAGAGCATCAGCTCATCAGCAGAGGGGTCCCAAGTCCGATCTGCAGCCCAGGAGCCAATCTACCAACTGTCACTAAAACAAACAAACAAAAGCACTGTTTTCTTTTTTAAATAAAGAAAAAAAAACAATAAAAGTTAACTCTTTATAACATTAAGAGATTCTGTATTTCCATCAAAGGACATCAATTACTTACAGGGTATTTTCACCATAGTATTTTATGAGGATGCACTGCTCTTGGGAATGGACAAAAACAAGTAACATTTAGAGTAAGACGATTTATCTTGGTCTGACTGCTTTCACTTAACAAATGAGAATTAACTAAGGTCCTGGTGTCTTTAAATCGAGTCTGTCATTCTAATACAGCACTGATAAGGTTAGGGTTCGTGTCACTCCCCATAGTGTGAGACAATCTTCCCTTGGTTTTATCAGCAACATATGCATTTTGTTTAGACCACTGGTAATGTAAAGGATGATCCAGATCAGTAACTTTAATGAAAAAGAAATAGAAAACCCTTTTTTTTTTCCCCTA
>PTEX01000016.1:4468494-4502028 GCA_003342815.1 Eudromia elegans | reverse complement strand
TTTTTTTCTTTCTCTTCCTTCCTTAAGGCTGCTGAATGCAAGTCCCGAGGTCCAGGCAGTGACTCATTTCCAAAGCTTGGCCTGCTACAGTATTCCTACTTGTGTAGGCAAAAGGAAACTGGCTCCGACTGAGGTTTCTGCCATCTGTGAAATGTGCTCAGGGTTCCTGGCAGTTTAACCGGCCCGTTCTTAAAGACAATAGTCGCTCATGACACAGGAAGGCTGAACCTTCATATATTTCAGACTCCGTCTGTGTACCTCTATGGAGAACACCCAGCACAGGTGATAGCAAGCAAGCCACGAACAATGTTCCTGGATGAAGCCAGTTGAAAAAACAGAATTATGGGAGAGGCCAAACTGCTCTTTTATAGACACAGGCTTGTGCAGCTCCGTTCCATCCCTTAACCATTAAAACTAAATGAACTCACTCAATCTTAAAAATACCTAATAAAACTAAATAGGGAAAAAAAAATTATACTGAGAGAGAACAGGTCACTACCTCTCACAGAGAGCAGTTTACCTTGCTGACACCACCTCCAAGATATGGCTTAGCTCCTCTGGGTTTTTTTTTTTTCCAAGGCTACGTTTTCTTTGATATGGATTTGTGTCATTAGCCAACCTGTAACGCTCTGGGCCAAACAAAACCTAAAGCCCTAAAGAAAAGTCAGCAGCGCTTCCTCCAGGAGCCTCTCGTGCGGTGTCACAGCTCCCCCAGGGGACCACGGGGATGCCTGTGGTTGCTCTGCATTCCCAGCACTGACCTTCCATCCACATCCCGCTTCCTAAGGAGGGTTCTTCAAGATCTTGGCAGTGAGACCATTACCTGATCTAGGTGCACAGACCCAGTGGGCCCAGAGGGCATCCAAAGGATGAAGGCAACTTCCGTATTTCTGCCTTTCCTTCAGGAAAAATGAGAAGTGGATCTCAATCAGCAATAGACGCTGGTAGTTCTAATATTAGAGTAACATCCATAACAGATATACTCTTGAATGACCAAAACTTTGTATTGATCAGGTTATAAAACACCGATATTCTGCCCATCCCATGGCCCTCCCTGATACAACCTAAGAACCTATATACATGCTATGGAAGCTGATGAATCTTCCATATCTATAAAATAACACAGCTGTATCACCAAAATGAAATAAATAAATAARWRAGAGAGAAAACTCCAGCAGTAACAGAGAGAAGGTATTGTCAAGCAGTATCACTTCAAGAGATGTGAGCAAATGCCTCAGTAACTAAAAAAGTATATGAGAACATGCCTGAATTCAATTAATTTTTGTTTCTAGTACCTCTAAAGAAGAAAATTTGGGGTTCTGCAGWCAAGAAACTACAAAGCAAAAGTATCCTGTGACTGGAGCAATCAGACACTGMCAGGTGACAGATATAAGTAAAATTAGTAATAAACAGATCAGTTTACTGCTGTTTCAAAACATTTCATATTTTTTTCTTCATACTTGAGATTTCTGTTTTTGTTTTTTGTTCCATTTATTTATCTCCTGGTAGGGGGATTTGCAATAACTCACAATTGTTCCCTTGGGTCTCATTATTTTCAGACTGGTCAGCTGACTGTTTATTCTTTGGTCTGGCAATACTGGTTCTTCCCACCGAGAACACAAACAATGAGCCGGAAAAAAAAATGCTACAAATGACTTATTTTCAGTAGTTACTCAAGCTGGAAGCAAGCTATATATAAATAAAGAAGAAATTATGAAATTGCTTGTTTGGTATTGGTCAAGCACCCTACTACTCCAAAGTTGCAAGAACTACTTTTTCTCCACCCTAATAAGGAAAGCCGTAAGATACAAAGCTTGAAGCTAACAGTGTAAGCACAGCTCTAAAACCAAAATAAAATAATCAAACAAAAAAAAAATGCAGTTGTTTACTTTACAAAAATCCTGCACTGCTGTGCAGGCCCCTAACCCATTCTCTTAAAATTTTCTAGTAGAGCAAAGCAAAAGCATAAACAGCAATAAGGAAAACAAAAGAATTGGTCTTACCTTTTTTAGAAGAACACAAATAACATCCTTTAGGGTGAGTTGTTGGAACTACACATCTTTCTTTYAAGCAAATGTTGGAACATGCCACTGTTATTTGCCAGAAAAATACTCGTCTGTGATTTTTAGTGGCAACCAAAGATTGTTTTATAAACACTGTGCCAGTGAGATGGGAAAGATGCATATAATATCTTCCTCCAAATTATATTATGACAAAAATCCTCAAAGTGAACCACCTTTAAGATTACCCTTAGTTGGGTGGTTTAATCAGCAATTATAGTGCTAAAAGCACTAATGTGCTCCCAGTAATTGTTTACTACTTTACAYCCAGGTAACTCCCCTCCCGATGAAACACGTGTCTGCTATGGAAGTGCTGAACCACAAGTCTCAGTTCCACAAAGCAGAGACACCTGTATGTCATTGGGCAAGTTGCAGTGGTGCAATTTCCTTTTACTCAGACAGCTAAATCAAGGAAATCTGTAGCTAAATACCACCTGATGATGATTTTCTTTTTTTTTCTTTTTTTTTTTATTCAGCTGGCACAGTAAGTTTATCACATGATTCACCATTCACTGTTCAATCCTTTTTATTTATTAACAGCTGGCACAGTAAGTTTATCATGTGAGTCTCTATTCACTGTTCAATCCTGTTTATTTATTTCATAAAGATACAGGGAGTTATGACAATATTTACTCCAGATACTAATTACATATCCAAGAAATGCACAGAAAACGCTAATCCCTATCTTTAACACGGAATGCTTGAGATGATTTCCCCTGAGCTCTCACTCTTGAGGCTCTGCCTCAGCAGTCTGAAGTTGCAGCCTGGGTTTATTGGGATTGTGCTCAATCAGCCACTGAGCAAGCCAAGTCTGTGAAACAAAATGAACATCTTCAGTGTTTTCAGTAGAGTATACGGGATAGAATGAAAAAGCATTCTCAGAAACTTACAGACACCCTCTTACTATACTGAGAAATGAAGACAAATAACCTGATTTCTGTACGTTATTTTACTTCTTCACAGTTTATATTGCATTTGAACAATTCCTAGTGATCTCTGGAAGCCAGCTTTACCTGACAATCTTTGTGAACATTCCAGCAATGCTTCACATAATCAGGCAAACTCTATTTTGAAATGAGTCTGCAGAGAATGCATAAAAGTGCTAAATGAAATATTACTTCTAATAACATTTACAGATACTTTATCTAGTAACTCCCCATTAAATGTCACGTTCTTCTGCACTGCAATCATCTTATAATGCTTAAAGATTAAAAATTAAACATTATTGCAATTCACTTTTTAAGTTTTCCAGTAAACTGTACTGAAATAAAAATGTGAGAGATAGGAATGTCTTGAGTCCTAACTTTGTCTGCCAATGACTGGCTTGGCCTTAGGCAAATTAACCTTTTTGCCTCAATCCCTCCACTTGTAAAGGGAAGTTTTTAACACATCCTTACTTACTTCACAAGACTGTTGACAATTTGTTTCTGTAATGCTAAACACAGCCAACTTCATACTATACTGTGAAGTAGAAGAGTTGATAGAATAGGAGATCAGTARGGTAAGCAACACTCTTCTTGTAGTTCCAGATACAGAAAGAATGGTTTGTAAAGAGTGAGACAAACAAGCAGTGCACTAAGGCAAAGGCAATGCTCCCAGGTTAGCCAGTTAACAGCAACCCCTCCCCAAAGCCATTGGAAAGGCTACTTAGGAAAAAGAAAAATTTAAAAAACAGTTGAGACTGACTAAATATACCCTATCTTCCTCAGGGAATTCTCTGAGACAATATCTGTGCTGCTAGAAATTACTTCAGAGAGGACATGCAAAGTTTTTACAGCCCGAAGGAGACCCATCTTATAGAAGAAAAKAAAGAAGAAACCAATCGGCCAACTTCAGGTCCAGGCACAATACTAGGAAAAAACAAGTCCATTGACAGTTTGTACTGTTAAACAATAGCTAATATACATTTGTCAAAAACAATCATATCAAATCAACTTTGATTTTCTTCTGTGACAAGGTCACAGGCTATGGACAGGGAAAGCAGTTTATGATATGGCTTCAGGTGACATTCTTACAAGCAGGGAAGAGATACGTGGTCCAGATGAAGCCACCAGAAGTTATCACATAACTGTCTAGAAAATCATGTTCATGGTGTAGGGACTAGTTGGAAACAAAGCAGTCAAAGGGTTAGAAAATATCAAGGTAGGCATGACAGGAAAAAAAAAAATCTCTGTTTTGGACATTGAAAAGATGATCGACAGGAAAAAGATGGTAATGCTTCAAATACACAATAGGTTGCTGCAAAAAGGGAGATATTACATTAGCTCTAATGTTCTCTGGAGAGAGTTTTAAAAAAAAATTAAAAGAAGTAAAAAAAAATTAAGCCAAGCAGATATAGGCTAAATTTTAGGGAAAGTTTTTCAGCTAAGTATAATTAAGCACTGAAACAGATYGCCTAGGGAGATTGGAGATTCTGCTACAGACTCGTCCAGATGAACATTTGTCGGGAATGGATGGGTACAATTGCTCTGGCCTTCAGGCAAACAGACCATGAAATGACTTCTTTGGGAACCTTCCATCTCTAATTTTTAGATGCCTATAACAACAGTGGCAGACATGCAGATAAAGTGAAAGGATTATAAAAGAAGAATAATCACAGAACATTTCATCCGACCTCATGTATATCACATAGGCCACAGATAGGTCTCTGAATTATTTTAAGTCTTCTTCTGAAATGTATCTTTTAGAAGAATGCAATCTTGATTAAGAAACTGATAACGATGTAGAATCCACCACAATTGCCGGTAAGTTTTCACACTGACTAATTATCCACATTCTTAAAGACAGCTAGTGTGAATGACTGAACTTTGAGAAGGCAAAAAGCATTTACCATATTTTTTTTCCAGACAAAATAAAATTAATTCTGCTTAGGACAAATAAAAGTTTTTGTTTAGGAGGAGGGGAAAGAAAAAGGCAGTGTAGGGGGGAAAAGTGGTCTGCAGAGTGCAGAATTGCAGACTATTGCAGAACTGCAATTTGGATGAGATCCACAGTTAAAAAAACAATAGTTCTTGAGAGGAAGGCAAGATGCRTCAGCTTGAACAACCAGGAAAGGGTTACAAGAATTTTCTGTAGGTCAATGTGATAATTTGATTCAAAGAATACTCCATTTCACTCAGAATCAGCATTACTTTGCTGGTGAGCTGCAGCCCAAGGAAATGCTAACTCATGCATGTATAGCCAAAATATTTCCATATCCTAAAGAAGGATTAAATTGATATCACTAAATTAAACAAATATAATAATAAAGACAACCTTGCTAAGAATACTGGAATGTTTTACTCAACTGTGTAGCTACTTTCAGAGAGATTACCATCTAATTTCATTTAATATCTACTGCATCAGAGCTTTTTCACCTCAAACTTGTCTCAGAAACAATAAATTAAGACCAATATTTGACATCATATTAAAGTACCTGTTTACCACTATGTGTTAGAAACATTTTTATAGTAGTCCCCTAAAAATACTGTAATTTCATCAAAGCTGATTTAATTTAGTCCTAATATTCATTTTACCTATTAATTAACCTGTCAAMTTCTTGAAAGGCAAATATTATTCTATCTTATTAGAAGGTAGCTAAAATAGCACAGCTTATCCTCTGACCAAAAAGAAGAGAAAAAAAAAGGGAGAAAAAAGAAAAAAAAAGGAAAAGAAAAAAAAAGAAAACAAAAGGAAAAGGAAAAAAAGAAAAAGGAAAACAAAGTGTCTCTTCTATAAATGGGGACCATGAATATRAAGTAAATGTACCACAAGCATACAGCACAATGCTGATATACTGTACGTACCATGGGATCTGCTGGCTTCTCTTTACAAAGCGCCGTGAGTCCGGCTAGCAGAGTGGGATTTACATAAAGGTTCAAGTAATCCACAGCTGCTTGTCGAGCTGGAATTGGCTCTAGGATTGCTGTAAAGAATAATCAGGGGTACTGGAAACAATTTGTACAGGGTGTGTCGTTCATATATGAGTCTATATTTACCTTGATGTTAATAATATGTAATGGCTTGTATAGCTTCTCCCACAACAAACTGCACAAAAATCCCACCCTACTTTAACACCTTTACCATGTCCCTGAGGTGATCACTAATTATAGCTGATTATAAAAAGTGAGGAAACCAGACCATCCAGGGAAACATCTACATCCTTGAATATCTACTGGAGGAAAGGGAGAAGCAGTATGTCCCATGTTCGTGCTTTTTATAGAAGTGTGAGGCTGGTTTCCAAAAAGCCTAAAAGTCTCATGTTGAGTCCAGCTTTTCTGCTGGGGCGAGGGAGAAGAACATATGGTTTACATGAGGCAGGGTTTGTAGTGAAATATATTGTATTTTATTATATTAATTCAAAAAGCTGGCTTGATCTCTGCATCTTTCTGCCAAAGATCAAAGTCATATCTCAAATGTTACATTACAAACAAGGACTCTCTCCCAAGTTTTGCAGGTTCTATGGCCCATTTCTCTGGTATTTAACTCTGGAATTGCACTATGAGCAGCTCTTGAACAGGAATTCCTCAGCTGGAACCTATGAAGAGTCTCCTCAAACCAACAGGAGCTCCTGGGCTGACAATGCCAGGAGAGAAAAAAAAAAAAAAAAAAGTGCTTCCTATTTCCTCTTACTAGCTTTGTCTGCTCCAATTTCTTTTCCAAACCACAGAGTTGAAAAACATAAGCAGTCCCTGTAACTATAAAGGCTCTTCAAGCCATTCAAGCTTTTAGTATGCCACTCATAGCAGAAAATACCAACTTAAATAAAAGAGATTAAACTAAGAGATTAAGACTAACATTATTTTAAAGCTAACAAACCCAACTCCTTCTAAAGCCAATTGTATCCAGTGTTTGGACATCAGCAAGTAACATATTAGTTAGAGCATTTTACCTTTTGGAAACATGAATCGAATTTCTCTTTCTGCTGAGGAAAAGTTATGACTGCCATGAAGTGCATTCCTCAGATCATCAGTCCCATAGATTGCTCTTAAACTAAAAGCAAGAGAAAGAAAGGTTTGGCGGGCAGCCGCAAATCCCTCTCAAGTCTCCACAGTCCAAGACCATACGAAAGCAATATATATGCACTAATTCAGAAGACATTGGCTTGATGCTTTCGTTTTCAACAAAATAAGCTGCTAACTAAAATTTGTATTCATGCACTCGGCATTCTCCATAAAATAAAAACAATGGTGACAAGCTGTTACACAGAATTTCGAAGAGCTAACAGGCCATTACAGATCTGTATTTCTATTGTACAGGGGAAAAAAAAGAAAAAAAAAAGRAAAAAGAGAGGTCTCAATTGGTCTCAATTAAAAGAATGACTAAATCCCACTGACCTCAGCAAGTGAGTTACCTGTCCGGGTGAGTTTCCCTGGCTTTTATGCTGTTTGACGGTCCGAGCAGCTCTTTCCAGTACGAGATTGCGTTATATCTGGCAAGAACCATAGCAACTAAAGGTCCAGAACTCATATAAGCTGTTAAATTGGGAAAAAACATTTTTCCATATTGGTCTGCATAAAAGTTGCTACATTGCTCTGGACTTAGTTGGAGCTTCCGTTTCTATAGTGTTAAAAAAAAAAAAAAAAAAGAGAAAAGAAGCACCTTTGAATTAGACACCATTTTAGTCACTATTCTACAAAAGTCACTTGAGCTAAAACAACTGGGTGATTTAACATACAGCCAAGGAATAGTATACAAGGGAAAAGCCCTACAAGGTCAGGATTTACTTACTCAGCTGCTCCAGCACCGTGTTCTGCTTTTACACAATTTTCTCTTTAACTCACACCATTAATTATGCAAACGTTTATTTTTCATTCAATGCACTTATGCTTTATGATTTTCAGGGCGGCTATCTGGCCTGCAGGTGGCCACGATCAGCACAAGTAGGGTCACAAAAACTTGAAAACATTTACTATATATACTATACATACATCTATATGCACATATACTATGTATATACAGTATATACATTATACTACGTATACATAATACATTATACTATGTGGTTTTATACATGCATATGAATTTATTTTCATATACAAATATACACACATAAATGCATATAAATGCATGTGTACATATACAGTATGTGTTTATACATGTGTATGTAGGCACAAACATATATACGCACGTCCATCTGCCTCCGGTGTATATGTGTATACATACATATGTATGTGCATATACACATGTGTATGTATAGAGATGTACATATCTAGATACACTTCTGTGTGTACATATATACACATATATGTATACATATATGTATATATACACATAGATACATATAACACCAGGCCTCCCTCACTGCAAGGCTCCTCTGCAACACCACGGGCTGCCAAGGGCGCTGCAGGAGGCGCCAGCGCCGCGGCGTGAAGCGCAGGAGCCGCAGGAAGGCGAGGAGGAGGCGGGGGAAGGGGATGGGAGGAGGAGGAAGAGGAGGAGGGGGGGGAAGGAAGGGTCCTGATCTTTTCAGCACCGCTGTGGGACGGCGCCCCCCGGCGGCAGCGCGGCCTCCCCGGACGGGGGTTGCTCCAAACGCTGCTTAAAGAGCCTTAAAAGAAAACTTGAACCACCCACTCGCACTAAAGACGGATTTTCCCTTAACAAACACGGGAAAGGTAGGAATACGTGCCGGATGCGCTAGAATCCATTAATTCTGGCAGTACGCACGTGGCAAACRCGTGAGCATGAAACCCACGACTCCGGAAAATGAGGCTCTGCACAACCTCTCCGGAGGGCCCACGAGCTGCTACGTGTTTCCTGTGTAGGTATGAACAAAGTCTGTGTTTCCCCGTGGTCAGCATGATAGCAAATACGTCTGGCAGTGGTGACWGGGCATACGAAAAATAATAATAATAATGTTATCCCGTATTTATTAGCTTCAGTGCTGGCAGGGAGGCTACATATTGTTCTGCCTTATGAACGGCAATTACTTTATCTGCAACACGGACTGTTACCTGAGTAATCAGGAATCCGGACCGCAGAATGATATCCTCGATCTCTTCCTCTTTGTCAAAGACATCAGGCTTGATGAGGGCCAGGGTTTTTTCCAGGGGAATCGGAGGYTCGGGCATTAATGGCTGCATCTTGGGTTGCGGCTGCAATTCCTGTGCCCCTTTTGCCCTGCAACGAGACGCATTGGTGGCACTTGGCGTTTGTCCGAGTGCAGAGTAAAGCAGGGAGACTTCTGCTGCGTGCTCTAGGAGGGAAGCAGATTATGGCTGTTCCAGCATACTGGCTACGTTTTCCGGAGTTATTGTTGTTATTATTGTTGTCAGCCCTTAAGTTACCAAGGGAAGCCTGGCTCACGCCATAGTGGTGACAGCCRTGGGGCTGCCCCAAAAGCCTCCGAGGAAGCTCGCTGCTCTGGCAGAGATGGGGACAGGCGCCTGCACCCCGGCTGGTCACACAGACAGATGGAGGGACGGATGGACAGCGTTCGGCGTAGCCAAGCAGGGGGACACCCCGGCAGGGCCGGCGCTCGGTGACCACCGAGGGAGCGGCTCGTTCCTCCCTTCTCGCCCTCCCCACGGCTCGGAGCGGGGCTCCCGCCGACCCGCTCTGCCCCGCGCGGCCTCCGCCCTCCCGCGGGCCTTCCCCGCCGCCATGACACGCACCTCCGTTGCTAGGAGACGGCGGCGGCCGGCGCCGCGCCCCAGCGGCCACAAGATGGCGCCCACGCGCCTCGCTGCCCGGGGACGGGATGGAGGAGGGTCAAAATGGCGGCCGAGGAGAGGAGGCGGCGGCAGCGCTGGGGTCCCCGCTGCCAGTGCTTCAGGGCCGCGTCGTGCGGTTTATCAGCACCYGGGGTGGTTAGAGCCGCGGCGAGGGGGTARCGCGAYTGAGGCAGAGGTKGTCCAGTCTGCTGCTCTCKCCGGGACGTTCAAGGGCTACRAGGTGTCAGYTTATTAATGTTTAGCCGGGGAGCCYGCACAAAACCCTTTCCTGTTTATGTGCCCAACCAATACCTCCCGTAGGAGTTTACAGTATACAGCCTTCCAGGAGCATGGCAGACGTCACAACCAACGCCTAGAATCCTTTAGCAGTGGTTTTCCTTGCTTTACGGAATTTGAGGTTCTGGGCCGCGCTGCCTGACCCGTACCACGAAGCAGAACACGCACCAGAGGCGAGAGCTGCTGCTGCTGCTGCCAGAGCGAAGGAACCCTAACGAGAGGCCCACGAGGCCGCCCTCCGCCTTCCCGCCGTGCTGCAGGCCCGAGTGCTGCCCGTGTGCGCACGCGGGGCAGCCCATCGCGGCGCCCGGGTGTGCGGCGGCTGAGCGCGGATAAACCCGGAGCCGCCGCGGCAGCCGCCGGCCCCTCCTCGGGGACTGCGGTCACACTAACGTCCGGAGCTCGGCGGTTCTGTGGAAACCCGCTGGAAGGAGCCCCCAGGTATCCAGGAGTCCTTAAGCAGAGACTGGTGGAGAGACGGATAGAAAAGTTATATATAAAAATATATATATTTAAATGAAGCCAAACAAAACGCATGCAGCATAGACATCCTTTAAAAAACACACCAAAAAAACTTTAAGGGAGCTGTAGCTGCTGACGTTGGGTCCTTTTGGTTAGTGTATGTTATTTCACCAAGAACAAGGTGGTTTTAGTATTAAAGAACCATTTCCCACTCCCCCCCCCACTTTGCCTCAATCTTCTTTTTCATCAAAGGGTTTTATTTTCAATGGTAGCTATATCTTTAAGAAGCAAATAGAAAAGCAGAAACAAATAAAAAAATAAAGTCACGTATGACTTACCAATCAAATTGAAATACACTTAAAATCAAAGAGGGTAAATGTTCCTCATTAAAATAAACAAACAAAAAAAGCGCAAAAGTTCCAAGACAAAAAATACACTTGGCTGAATAATTTGTGCGCAGACTTTCCTTCATTAGTATAGATGTCTGGCATTTGTTTCTTTAACAAGGACAGCTTACCTAATATTTAATTTGAAGACACTGTAGCTACAGCAACCACACACAAATAGCAGGTTAAAATACTTTATTACAGACAGGCTGGTAGGATTTGGGAAGTTATCTGTTTTTTAGCTTATTTCAGAGCTAATCTGGCAAAAGTGCTTCCTTTTCAGCGTAAATAAAGACAAATCCCACATCCCTACCTTAGATTTTGACGTGCAAAGGCCTCCTCAGCATCACTGAATCGTTTAAAATGATTACATAAGAACTGAAGACATTAATTTCTCTGCTACCATGGCTTTTTTATTATTTATTATAATTATTTGCTTTTTTTTTGTAGTTACCAAAGTCAGGAAAGAAAAAATATTTGCATCCTCTGTGCCATGAGCAGGGTCCTGTGGACCTTCCTCCTTTTCCCCTTCCCTCCCTTCCCCAGGACATGTTTCTGTGTCAGAATTCCTCCTCCTTGCTGTTTCCAGAAGCATTTCAGGAGGGCGGAGATTGTCTAATTTTAGTATCTCGGAGAATCCCTGGCTCTCCAATGAGCAGCCCGCTGCATCTGGAGCTCCAGCCAATTACCCTGGGTTTCCTCCTGCTACACTTCCCACGATGTTTTAATAATACAGACTTAGACATTTAAAGTGGCCTTGCACACTGAGAGAAAATAGTGTTACTAACAAAGATGCATCCTTCTACAGTAGTAGAAGCTGAAAGGTTTGTTCTAACCCAGCCTTTCAGTCCTGTGTAATCAGGTGTCTATTATCATTTTAGCATTTGAAAGGACCTTTCTGATACCTAAAAAGCTGGCATGAAACATCCTCTGTAACTGCAGAAGGCCAAAGATGTGGCTTTGTCATTTCTATTTTGCTCTCCCCTTGCCGTAACTCGAGGCAACAAACATCGGTTTCAACTCTGAATGCTTCCCTGGCCTCAGCTTTGTTGCTCTATCTTATCTGTTAAGAGGTTTAACAAGCCTTAGTTGCCTTGCTTATTTTTAGCTGGCACAGAATGTAACAACACTGAAAGATTTTGGCTTCAGGTGCCTTTGCATTCCAGTGACAAAAGATAACTACACTTTTTTAAATGAAAAAAAATGTAGCATTTGATGACTTTGTATTCTACTTGTGCAAGAAGGAGAAAAAATTATGTACCTGTAGTCTGTTAGTTTTGAAATAAACAAACAAAAGAAACCCAGGGAGCAGAATTAGGTAGAATAGCCCTGCATGAAATAAAATGAGAGAAAATAACAGTAAAGAAAAGCGAACAAAATAATGACTGGTTTGCACCGATTAAAAGTGAAACTTACACAGCTTTCAACTTTTTTTCCTCTTCGATGTCAAGTACCCTAAGTATTTTTTTGCTTTAGAAATGACTGGCTTGCCATGTGGTAGCAACACATAGAACTTTCACCAGTGATTTCTTCGCTTCTGCCTCTTAGGATAAATTCTGCCCTACCTACCTGGAATCCTGGCTTACCTTCAGCACTTGCTTCGTCCAGGCTTGCTTCTGCAGTGTGAAGTGTCTCTGGCGGAAATCCTGTGATCAAGCTAACTTCCTCTACTGCAAGGCTGGCTTCTCCTCTACTTCTGCCTTCTTGTGAAGGTTTCTGCTTCTGCAGTTTAATCGCGCACTTGTAATCCCAGCTAGTTTCTCACTGCTCTTGGCAAACCCTGCTAAGCTTTCCTTTCTGTTTTACTCTATTCTCTATCTCAACGTTTTCTTTAAAGATAAAATTAACAAAGCATTCTCTTGATGCATGCTCTTTCCCTAAGCAGCAAATAACATCTTATCTAAATGCCGTATGTAATGCCACCACTTGCCCTTTTAACTTCACAGTATTTCATTTCCTCTCTCATCACTCCAGCATCCATTTGGGCATATTATGGTCTCTTCCACATTGATAGAAGGGGGAAAAAAAGAAAAAAATAAAAAGCTTTGGCCAGAAGTGTCTTTGCATCTCACTTTCACCAGTCTTCCAGTCACATCTCTCTTCCAGTTCTACCTTAAAACTTCTCCAAACCTGATTTTGTTTCCTCTAGTTATCTGGAAAGGTTCAACTTTTAACCAACTCTTCTCTGGCTTTTCCAGTCACTGCTGTCATAGTCATCTATCTTCCTCTGCTAATTTGTGCAGTTATTCTCACCTCTCACTCCTTCCCCATCCACTGGTTCACCTTCACTTGTTAGTACCTTCCTCTAGCGCTTCTTTCCACTGGGTGCCAAAGCACTCATGAGCTCAATTCTTGATTCTCTCCTCCCTTCCCGTATAGCTCATGGCTCAAAATCCTAATCAGCAAATGCAGATGTGATTACCTCACATTAGTGTCTCCTTTTAAGCTTCTGGAGTCTCGTGTCTCAATTGCAATTAAAGTCTTGGTAATGAGCTTGTTAAGACTGATGATCTGACTGAAAACCAACCACTTTTTTTTTTTTTTTTTTTTTGAGTCAGCTTACAACCCACTGTGCAAAGGAGTGGGAGGAACATCACAGCCAGGAACGCGGGGTTTGCACTCACATTGGTCTGAACTGCTGCAGAGCTGCAAGCCAAGCTGTGATTTCTGTTATTTATTGACAAGGCTGGGACTCTTGCTCAAGCTCTCATCATCTCAGTGAGTGCTGACATCCTTTCCCCAGGCCTCAGCAAATAAATCATTCACTTCCATTCAGAAAGCTTATGCAAAACTGTTCTCTTAGTTTACTGGTTTAACTATGTCACTTCTCTGCATCTTTCCAGAATCTTTTCAAAGGCAGGGTTCTCTCTATCACACCCACAGCTGTTAGTCTGCAATTGCAATCCCATTCACGCTATTCCAGTCCTACTCACCTTTAGTTTAGCAGTGAAAGATACCTCCTGTTTCCATCAGTGGGTACAATCAAATGCCATGAGAACATTTCCAAATAGACATCTTCATGCTTTATCCTACTGTTGCCCAGAATGAGCTCCTCTTGAATGCCTGTAAACTTAACTTCATTCCCCTTCCAAGGTAACTACACACAGCAAAAAAAGTGCTATCTCAACGTTTTCTATAAACCTCCTCCTCCTCAAGATATTCCTCCTTGGCTCTCACCTAACTTATAGGCCTCCTACAGCACAAACTCTCTCTCCGCTGTTGTTCTATGTGGTGTTTAAGTTATTATTGCCTTGGATTATCCCTGAGGCCACTAAACAATAATATCATCCAGTCTGAGTAAGTGAATGTATGGATAAACACATACAGAGCTTTTCTATGGCAATTTACCAGAGGTAATGAAGACCTGTATGGTTTAAAGACAGCATGACTAGACATTGAGGGCAGGGCTTGGAATAGAAAAGTTTGGCAGAACAGAAAAACTGCACAAAATCCTGAAGTCCACACACAGGTCAAAGTCATTTGGATTTCAAACATCATTGTGAATAATCATAGTAATTAATGCCAGGATTAAGCAAATAACAAACTTATGCTCTTTTTCTCTCAGCAGTTAACATGTCACATAACAATTAACACTCAGTAAGTTTTTTCCCTGTATTTGTAAGCAGAAAAAAAAGTGAAAAAAATATAAAGGTAAATAACCAATATCTCTGAGGATTTAAACTCAAGAAATTGCAATTCCAGTAACTAATATTACTGAATCTTGCTGCACATGTGCAGGGGAATCAAAGCAGAAAGCTCAGCTTGGACCAGTTAATGATGCTCATGGCATGTACCACAAGCACTAAACCAAGAGTGGCTTCAAATTCTTGGCTGCTGTGGGGAGGGATGAGACTATTTTTTTCATGTGCTCTCACAAAACTAAGTTTTCCCTTTTTGAAAAATTGCTTAAAGGTTTGTCTTATAACCTCAAGGCATGGTATGTTTCTACTTTAAAAAAAAAAGGTGAGGGGAGTTTATGCCTTTAATCTGAACAATCCACATTGCTTTTGCATTCATATTTAATATGCTGCTTGTTATACTGCCATGAGGCTTACAAAACCAAATATAATGTCTTCTATTTTAGTTTCTCCAAGTTGCTACTTAAGTAAATGAACCCAGCAGGCAAAAAAAAAGTGCCATGAGGGCAGTTTGCTCAAGGACAACCTGGATGCCAGGCTAGCTTATTAAACAAGAAAACGCAGCACCCCGGTTTGTTTTCATTCCGCCCTCGCCATGCATGCTCTTCCTGAATTGCAATAGCGGGTGCAAACACTCCTGTGGAGCCAGAGGAGATATTTGCCAGAGGGTGGGGCAAGCAAATAATATGTGTTAATTACTACAGAAAGTTGGGTAATAATTGTCACTTTTTACCTACCGGCAAAGAACTCAACCATGTTAAAAACACGTGGGGATGCACTCTGTATCCGTGGCTAACTGAGGTATTTGGAATAGTAAATCGTTCAAGAATTTCAAGTATGACTACACTGCCTGTCTCCCGCGCTCGTCGCAGCACAGCTCCATCAACAAGGCTGATATATCCTCGGGCGAGCGGAATCGCGGCCCAGGCTCCCGGCGTTATGTAACAGCCGGGCCCAGGCTTCCATTAAAAACAATGCCACGTTCTGGCGCTCCGGGCTGCAAAACCAGCAGAGCTGGAAACGTTGACCCAACCGCCGGTGCGAGAGCGGGGCCCAGCGCGGCTCCCTGAGTAAACATCGGGCCCCAACGGTCACCGAGGAGAGTCGAGCCTGCTGGAGGTACCACCCGGCCCGCACAGCCACTCCCCGCCGGGGTGGGCGACGAGGCACAGCCGCTTTGCAACCGGGAGCTGCCGCCATCGCCCTCAGCGAGGCACCTCGAGGGGGCGGGACCGCCAGGGGGCACGGGGCCGTGCGCGGTGCCGGAGGAGGCGGCCCCAGGGCTCCCGCGGCGGCGCGGCGCGGCGCCGCGACGCGCGCCCGCGGGCCGGGCCCTTCCCTCAGCGCCGAGGCCGCGCTCCCCTCCAGCGCAGCCGCCATTGGCCACGCGTGCGGCCTGCCATCCCCTTATGGGGAGCAGAGCCAATGGGAGCCACCGGGCCACGCGAGTGACAGGCGGCGACAGCCAACTGGGAGGCACCTTGTTGCCGTGTGCCGAAGGCTCCGGCGCTATAAAGGCGGCCACGCGTTAAGGCTGCGGGCCGGAGAGTACGTGTCTCGGGGGGAGGAGGAGGTGGCGGCGGGGCCGGTGTGGGAGCAGCCCAGGGCCGCCAGCACCAGCGTTCGTGGGGTTTTTAATCCGATTCCGGCCGGCCCGGATTTTATTGGGAGCGGGTTTTAAAGTGAGTATGAAGCAGAAAAGGGGGGAGGCGGGGGGGAGGGGCGGGACGGGACCGGATCAGACCGGCCCAGGCGGCGGGCGGGGAGGAGGAGGAGGCGCGGGGGGAGCCGCCTCGCTGACCCGCGCGCTCGTGCCCCGCAGGCGCCTCTTGGCTCTCGCCCCTGCGGACGGCGCAGCATGTCCGAAGCGGAGCAGCAGTTGGCGGTGGCCGCCGGCGCCACCCAGAACGGGCACGAAGCGGCCGAGAGCGCCGGGGAGCAGCAGGCCGAGAGCGGCGGGGCCCCGGCGGCGGGAGCGGCAACAGCGGCGACGGCGGGAACGGCAGCGGGAGCCACAGCGGCGGCGGCGGGAACAGCGGCCGCCAGCCAGAACGGCGCCGAAGGCGACCAGATCAACGCGAGCAAGAACGAGGAGGACGCGGGGTAAGGAGCGCGCCGGGCCGCGGCCACCTCCCCCGCCGGGCGCCATGTGCGGCGGGGCCCGGCGCAGCCGGAGGGCGGAAGCGGCGCGGGCGGCGGGGCGGGCGGGCGGCTGCAGCCCCAGCGCTTCCTTTGTTCTGGAGCTGCCTTTTGTTGGCGCCATGTGGCGGCGGGGGGAGGGGCGCCCGGGCGGCCTTGTTGCCATCGCACGCTGGAAAATGGCAGGGGATTTTCCCCGGCTCCGCTTTTGTTTTCCCGTTCTCCTGGAGGGAGCCGGCGGGGCAGAAATCCTCCCCTTTGGCCGAGAGAGGGTTGGCTCAAACTTTGTTGCCTTTGCGCGGGCGATTTGCGCCGCTGTTGGTGTCAGCGCACGCCTGTTCGGTTAATACGTAGGAAAAGAGTCATTCTGGCTTTGGAAGCTGCTGGTAGGCTCGGTGGTTTGGTGAGAAAGTAAAGGAGGAAACAAGTGCGATTGAGGGGGTGTTCACTGGGTCTAAAACAGAGAGTGCCTTTGGCGCATTTCAAGAGGCATTGTCAGAAAAAGGCTTATTTTATGGCGTTATTTAGAGGACTTGGGAGCAATTTGCCCCTAAATTCGTAAGTGTATCTTTATGCACGAGGTAAACATTTCTTCTTGTAGCAGATTTGCTCATATTTATGAATATGTACTTTTGGATATGCATGATTGACTCAGCATGCCCGTCCACCCCCTAAGCCTTCCTGTTTTCTCAGGTGATCTTTGTGGTTCGAGTGACCTTATGTATTTAGTTTGAACTGTTATTACTGGAGCCTAAATCAAAGAACGTTTTGCTTCAGGTTCAGCAAAATGCACTAGCCACAGTAGAATGATAAAGCTTAGCTTTAAGGGAAGGAGAGTGACTTGGACCTATTTCATGACCTCAGACAGGATACCTTCTGCAGCCCCCAGAAGGATTGAGGCCTGTGAACTCTGCACAAGTTTCTTTTTTTCCTCTTTTTTTTGATAGTGTTATGCTCTGAAAAGTTCTCCCTTTGCCCACATATGTGACACTTTTCCCAAAATGTCTATGAAAGGTGGCTTGTAGGAAAAGCTAGCAGCATTCATCTTTGTGAAAATTAACATTTAAAAATCAGAACAGTCTGAGGCACCATCGTTTTAACTTTTATTAATAGCTGAAACATACCTTTGTTTATGAGCCCTAATACAGGGAGGGGAAGTACAGTGTTATGTTTGCATTTTTTTTCAGTCAGTATGGTCCTCTGAAGGGGAAGCAAAATAACCTGTAAGATTATTTTAGCCCCAATTTTGAAGGCTCTCTTATGTGTTATTGAGTTTACCCAGGTATTGATCACAAGGGTTACAAAATGGGACTGTCAGTTAAACTGTAGTAGCTACTGCTGGGGTAAGAGGGTGACCTTAGCATTTGGCAATAGCTGTGTGTAGCCCTATCCTTAGTTCAGAATTAAGCTGGTAGATGATTTCCTTATCTCCTTTGCTGCTACCCACCCCTCAAAAAAAAGCTGCCATTTCTCTTGGTCATTTTGTAGTTGCATGCTGGGGAATGATATATGTAAATATTGTCAGTCTGTAAAGATTATAGTAGTCTTGGAGAATTGTTCTTGATCGGCAAGCTATTCTGATCAGAATGAAGCCAGCAAGTTACCTTGCTTTGACCTGCTGTTGAAAGCTGGTCATGTAAACATGTAAAATCCTTTCCATAAGGCTTTTTTTTTAATGTTTCTAAAAAATGAGCACACACAGGTTGGTCAGACTCTTGTCTGTTAAGTGTACACAGCTTCTGAATAATAGCAGGCTCAGCTTGGAAGATTTTTTTTCCTTTAGTTAAAGGAAAAATCTTTTTTCAGAAAAGGTACCTTTGTACTTTCTCATGTTGCCTTTTGAACATAAACAGATGCCAGCTTTAGTAAATAAAAGTCACACAGTGGCACTAAAAGCCAATCTTACTTAGGAGTATTCCAGTTTCTAAAGTGTTGCTAGTTTCTAGTGGCAAATACAGATGGCCTCTAAACAGAGTAATAACTTTGATTTAGTCCATAGTTAGAAAAAAGGCTAAAATGCTTTTTAAAAACTAAAGTTTGTTACCTTGGAAACTCTGAAAATAGAAAATACAACCATCCCATTAATCTTTAAGAAATGAGGCTTTTAAAGTGCTTTACTAGTTGGCCATATTTTTGTTTACTAACTTTACTTCTACATTGCCTATTTCACTGGCAGTTAGTCTTCTGATGTACTCTGGAGGGCTCTTCTGTGTGGGGAAGGTGGGCAGAGAAGTACTGTAATGTGGCCCGTCATAAAAGACTAACGCTCTGAGTTTACAGTACTGGTGAAATAATGAGATTCAGTAGCTAAGCAGGAAGAAGTGCATAACCTGCTGGTTATGGGCAGGTCCAAAGTTCTGTGTGTTGTATGAAACTGTTCTTATGGGTCACAGAGACTCAACTTAAATTCTGCAGATGGCTTTGGGGATTACAATTTTTCATGATCATTTATCCAAGTGATAATAGAGCTGAAGTATTTTGCTGCCCTTCAGTAACCTGAATGCTTTCAAAGGAGTAGAATGACTCTAGTTTTTTTTAAAACCTGGCAGTACTTTATAGTCAATGCTACTTTATAAATACTGTTGAAAGACTGTAAGCTATTGATGGGCAATCTTTTAGGCAAATTTAACTATTTCTGAAGTCTGTAGTAAACTGAAATATGCATTAGAGGAGCCTTGTGCTGTCCTATAGTGTTAATAGCTTATGCTGAAATAACAATTACTTAACCTTTACAGCCAGTCTTGTTTCTGACAATGCCTGTGATGTGTGTGAGCATCTTGGTGAATGTGTTTTTTCTGATGTATTTCCTGTACCTAACTGGCTCTTCATTTCCTTGAAATTTCAGGAAAATGTTTGTTGGTGGCCTCAGTTGGGATACAAGCAAAAAAGACTTGAAAGATTACTTCACCAAGTTTGGTGAGGTAACCGACTGTACGATAAAGATGGACCCTAACACAGGAAGATCCAGAGGCTTTGGATTTATTCTCTTCAAAGAACCTGGGAGTGTTGAAAAGGTGACTTGAAGATTCATCTTTCAGATTCTTAACTTGTAGTGAGACTTTCCAGATGAGTTAATCTTGCCAAACTGTCTTTCAGGTTCTGGAACAGAAAGAACACAGACTAGATGGACGATTAATTGACCCCAAGAAGGCCATGGCAATGAAAAAGGATCCCGTGAAGAAAATATTTGTTGGTGGACTTAACCCAGAAGCCACAGAAGAGAAAATCAGGGAATACTTTGGAGAGTTTGGAGAGGTGTGTAAGATGGACTTAGTAGTTGCTGAAATAGAGCACTCTCTCATAGAGTTAGTGAGCTAATGGCTTGCATGCCACAGAGTACCTTAACTATTCAGATGCATCAAATCTTTCATAACTGATCCAAGAAATTTCTCATCTTGAAAGCATGGAAAGTAGCTACTGCACTGAATGCTTGCTCTGCTGGGCAAGATATCATGTCTTTGTTGACTCAGTCCATTTAAGCTCATATTAATATGCTGTAAACTTAAACTCTGGTGTGAAAGCCAGTATAGATAATATAGATAGAACAAGAGAGAATATTTAACTTTAGTATGGCATAAGATGCCTAGATTGAGGGGGGGAAGCTGGGAAACTTTAATATCTGTGGCAGGAAAACTGAAACTATGTACTTGACTGTGCTAAAATGAGTCTGAAGTAATATCTCGTATCTTCAGATTGAAGCAATTGAACTTCCCATGGATCCAAAGACCAACAAAAGGAGGGGTTTTGTATTCATCACTTTCAAGGAAGAGGATCCAGTGAAGAAGATCTTGGAGAAGAAATTCCATAACGTCAGTGGAAGCAAGGTAGGAACTTTTGACTCTAGACAGTTGACCAAGTTTTCAAGCATAACCACCACGCTATAATCTGAGAAGGATTTGGGTACCTTGAAATCAAAGGTCTACAAAATGGCAATAAGGATATCTCTCTATTTGCAACAGACTTTTTGCCATAAGCTTAGCTCACAGAGCCTGCTAAGGTTCTTTGCCAAATATTCTGGCTTTGCTTGCTGTGTTAGGTGTTTTCATATGTAAAAAATCTAATGACACTATGGTACATGTAGGAAATAGAGTGCTGATGTACCACTATAGCAGCACAAGCCATTCCAGCAGATAAACATTTGTTTTTTTCAACATGGAGCACTTGCATAAACTCAGTGCTTGCAGGTGCTAACTACAGATCCACAGCATGACTGCCTGCTCATGCCCACTTCCACCCAGTCTCCTTAAGAGTCTTATGGAAGTGACACAAGCAAGACCATTTGAACAAAAGTGGTGGGACAGAGGCTGAGCAACTGGCAGTGGGGATACTGTTGTCTATAGGCCACAGACTGAGGTGTCACACTAATGAAGAAAGGTCTGGAGGCAAAGAATGAGTGTTGGCTGGGTCCCTTTCCCTTGCTTTGTGGCCAGGGCCTGCCACATACTGCAACTTCAAAGCCCCATCAGACCTGTCTGTTAACTGACAGTGACCTAGGTTGCCCTTAGTTTAAAACTGGTCTTGACATAGCCCAGAGTAAACACTGGGCAAACTCAGCACATTGGTAGCTATCATGACACTGCAGTTAGCAATAAAGTTTCTTTTCAGAAATGATGAAAGCCCTTCTGCAAAGGAAGCTGAGAAATCTGTAATTATGGCATATTTTTGTCATAGTGATTAAAAAAAGTTGAGACAACCTGAAACATTCTGCATGGAGAGCTTCAGCTTTGTGTAGGTGATGTCATCACAATGAGTATTTCTGTTGACATTCATTGCAGATCACTTACCAATTCAGGAAGTAGTCTTACGGTCTCAACCGCAGCTTAGGAACCAGTCTTCATATTTGATAGGTGATATTTTGAAGTGTTGCTTCACAGTCTGTCACAGATGTGCTCTGGATAGGGCATAGGAAAGTTGCCAGGGAAACTCCTTTTTTGACTTCTTGGAGCATTGATAGCCCTTCAGTTAATGCAGGTCAGAGGAAGTGGTCTGAGCAGCAGCTTAGTCTTAGGGCCTCTGTAGGAGAGCAGGCAGCTGCTGCTGCAGGAATTGCAGTGTCTTCTAGGCAGGGCACTGCCTCTTCCATGGGGAAGCTGGTGGTCAGGAATAGCCAATAGGAAGTGCCTGAAAGCAGCAGCCTTCTTGGAACAGTAAATTGCAACTTACCTTTGCCCAGGCAGCACAAAATCCAGTGCTTTTGGAGTAATCTTGGTGGCAGGGAGCACAGCACAGTACCTGTCCTTTGCCTCTAGAGAAACTTCCTTGGCTTTCCTAGGGGATTGGGTTGGGCAGTGCTGCTATAAGACAATATACATACTCTTCCTTGGTTTTTATTTTCAGTGTGAGATTAAGGTAGCACAGCCAAAAGAAGTTTACCAGCAGCAACAGTTCAGTAGTGGTGGCGGAAGAGGTAGCTATGGAGGAAGAGGCAGAGGTGGAAGAGGCGGTGGTAAGTACTACACGCACTACTTTAGTATGGACACTTTAAAAAATAAGCTGTGTGTACTAAAATGGGATTTTGTGGATGGTTTTCCCTTCTATAGCTCAAAGTCAAAATTGGAATCAAGGTTATGGCAATTACTGGAACCAGGGTTATGGGAATCAAGGATACGGCTATCAGCAAGGTTATGGTGGCTATGGAGGCTATGATTATTCAGGATATGGGTATTATGGATATGGACCAGGCTATGATTACAGTAAGTAAAGAGAACTGTATTGGGTATCAGCAAACATAACTAATAAGCAGTTTAATGCATTTGTTTTCTTGTTCATAGGTCAAGGCAGTGCAAATTATGGGAAGACACCAAGACGTGGTGGCCATCAGAATAACTACAAGCCATATTGATCAAACTTATTCAGGTATGCAGTGGCATGGTCTCTTTTGGAAAATGACTGCATAGGTTTTGTATACAATGCTGTAGATGGATATTTCAGTTCTGTACCAAATTTAACTTTACAATAAATTTCTATGGCCTGTTAAATGTGCATCTTACTTGGAAGAGCTCCCTGGAAATGTTTTACATGTTTAATACTTACAGATACTAGTTGTCTAGACAGTGTGGTGTGTAAATTTCAGCCTTGCTGAAGATATTAATTAATGATTTTATTAATAGGTTAAACTGAAACTGATTTTGAGGGTCTGCTTAAAGCTGCAGCTCTGCATCTAGGGACTGCCTCTTGGAGTTAACTATGGACTCTGCATTACTCCAGTTGTACAGAATGAGATGCATCTTAGGGAACCAGTGTCACTTTCCACCTTTTTATTTTGTATTGTTTTTGTGTCATACATTTCCTGTAATGGAAGTGTTAATTTTACTGTACTTTTTGGTACCTTTTTGGAATCTAATGTATTGTAAGGTATTTTACATGTGTTCTGATTCACCATGACATGGATATTGAAGCTATCCTAGCTTTTGAAATAAAAAAGGCGTAATCTAGTGTCTTGTGCCATTCTTCAGCTTATGTACTAGTAAAATGCCAGCACTTTGTTCCCAGAACCTAGTTTGCAGCAGTACCTAGATGAAAAGCTGGGCTTAAATGCTCTTGAACGAGAGGGCTGTATTGGTAGTTGTGCTTCCTTGCAGATAAGGGGCAGCCAAGCACTGTGGTTGCTGCCTGGAGGCTACAGAATAGCGCTTGGGTGGAATTCCCCAGCTGCTGTGGTGGCTGTGCTGGAGTGAGGTTGGCTCATGCCCTAGGCAAGTGCAGTGGCTCAGGGTAATGTTACTAGTGTCTGGTGCAGGGTTCTTGTAGGTGGAACCAGAGGCTTTGTTTGAAGTCTAGACAGGAGGCAGCTAAGACTGTGACGTGTGTAAAGAGCTAGCTGCACTTCATGTTTTACTATTTAAACTGAGGGATTTATGCAAGTCTCATACTTGCCCTGAAAGACAAGTTAGACAGAAATGGAATTGCTAATGCAAAGCCTGAGTTTTGCGGCCTGTTTGTGTACCAAAAAAGGCTGAGGAACCTTCCACTAAAGTTGTGGGAGGGGAAACAACAAAGCTGCCTCTAAAGATGTGGCTTGCTTTCCTGAGATAAGTGACCAGCTAGAAATAGTCTCCTCTTCTGACTAGTTTCTTACTATTTTTAGTGAATAACTTACATAATTGGTTTATCTTGCTGCAGAACTGTCTGTCTCAAATGTGGCTTCATAAATACTTACAGTGCTGGTGCCCAAAGTAAACTTGTTGCAATGATCTATTTGATTTCCCTATTAAGCCAATTTTTTTTCTTGAAATAATTCTATTTGAACAAACAGAATACATAAGTGGAAGTAAACTGAGTAACTAGGAAAGCAGATCTTATTTGTTATCTTTCAACTTTTTATACAAGTGCAGCTATTGCTGCAGGGACTTATAATATGCTGCTCCCTACTGGCTGTCTTTGAGAAAAACTAACTATAAAGTTAGAAATCTGTAAGACTTGTTTGTACATGTAAGAGTGTATACTCTTGAGTTTAAGATTTTAAGTCAGCTTCAGTCTGAGTGCTGATGCAGCAGCTTTGTAGTTGGAATATGTAACCTAATGTCCAACTGTAAAAAGAAAATGCAAAGCTGCAGTTTGTTAAAACAAGTGAGTGCAGTACTTAAGTATTACTGTCTCAACACTGAAGATGGAAGTGTTAATCTGTTGCATCCTGTTTTGTGTGAACTAAGAGGCAGCAGAATTGTTAGAGGGCATGCTGCCTTCTAGAAAAAGGGAAACTGATAAAATTCTACCAGGACTGTAGTGGCTGCAGCACTCCTGGCTAGTGTGTTAACAGCAGCTTGTTAGCTGGCTGCTATATTAATTCTTTTTGGAAGTAGGTCCTCAGGTAAGGCTGCCTTAACAGGTGTTACAGCCTTAAGCAGAAACTGAGGATGTGAGCATGTTGTTGCAGAGCTGGTTTTCCCTTTGTGTGTGTGAAAAGTCTGATGCAAGAAGATCTAAGTACTTGGTAAAAAGGGGCTTGTACACAAGGTTTTCTCATGGCTGTAGTATGCTCTCATTCACTAATCCTACTTGGATATTTCTTGGGGACAGAGTATTTCTGAACAGGCTTGAAAGCCTTCTGGCCCTCACTGGTCTATTCCTCTTTGATGGTATGAATTTGAGATTGAAGTTTTGACTTAATCTGCTATTTGAGATCTCTGCTGAAGGCAGTGCTACCAGGACCTCTTTAGCATGAAACTGGCTTCTTAGACTTGTCAGAGGAGCCAGGGAAGGACTGAATGCACTGACAGAATGGAGTTCATGTAGGCAGATGATGACAAAAACAGGAGGTTTGACAAACCTTTTGGTGTCTCTTAACTTTGAAATAGTCATAACTCTAAATACTATGAATTTAGAAAATGTAGTTCATAATAGCTACTAGAAATAGATTTCTTGATAACCAGTTTCAGATAGGATGTTAAATAAAGGCTGATCCCATGCTTTGCCACAATTGAAATAAGCCACTGTAAAATTTATTTCTCTTGAAGCTTTTACACATAGCAAGATAACTGAAAATAGCAAAATCAAAGGTAGTTTATCTGGTTTAAGATATGCTAGACTGATTAAATGTGCATTATTACAGTAGAAAAATGTTTCTTARTAGTAGATCTTGAATATTGCTTGAAACCTATGGAAAGAAAATGTTTTCTTGTAAAAAGCATCATAAAAAAGGCCTCACTTTCACTTACATAATATGTAAGTACCAATTTTTAGTGCTATATTTACTAAGAGGCATTTTGTGTTCTTGATTTCATGTAGAAAATGCATTTTTTTTCTTGCTTAGTTTAGATTGAAAAGGTTTATCAAGTCATTAGGCCTCTGAGTTAAACTGGCACTGGTGACTAAAGAGCTGTATGTCTTACCATTAACCTGCTAAATAAAATATTAACACATTTTTCTTGTGCTTGCAATGAGATGCTTCCATTCTAGTGCAGTGCTTTGTTCCTTAAGTCAGGGACAGTTGTGAAACTGGTGTGGGGTTAAGGGAATTCCTAGTGATTACATTAGGTCTGTTCATATTGAGATGCCAGAGCTTTACTTGGTTAAAACCCACTTAATTATCTTTTAATCAGAGTAGGTTAGAGGTGTACTAGAGTGTGATGCATTGAGCTGTGGGATTCATGAGGAATTACCAATGGAAACACTTATTTTGCTACTTGTCCAGAGCATATACTTATCACATGGTGGTTCTCTGAGAGCAAGCTCCACAGCCTCTTCAAGAGGCAGTAGGAGTTTCAAGATTTGGAAAACTTAAGAGCTGAGTCTTACTGATACCTGAGCAAACTTATGAGCCTAGTGTAACACCACCAGCCATGAACCTGAAATTATCCTATGAGTTAAAAGGAAAATGCTTGAGAGAAGGCCATATAATTTCCAAGTTAAATGTTAAGTAAAATGTGAACTACTGTACTACAAGTGCTGTGCACAGCATTGCATAAAGCTTCTAGGTTAAGTGCATGTTCCCACCTTGTAGCATGCAGAAAGTAGAATCCTGCAGCATGTGCTCCTAAGGAGGAGAACTAAGTGAAGACTCCCTCAGAGGTAGTTACAGTGTTTTAGTCAACAGGGTATAAAGCTGTAACTGTCTGAAGTTCCTGAAAATACTGACCAGCTTGTGTAAGAACTATATTTGTGCCTTGGTGTGCATGTGGTTATCAATCACTAATGTGCCCAATTCCCATACCAAAGCTTCCTAGACAGGCATAGCATGCTACCATAGTATTTCTGGGACATGTTGGACCAAACTTGCACACAAATGAAAACAGTGTTATTAGAAGTGTCAGACTTGTATGACAAACTAGCTGTGCATGCCAGATGTAGAGAAATCTGGCTTGTGCTTTTAGATTGCTAGAAATCCCAGCAAATTAATTCCATGTAAAAGAGCATCTCTGGGAAAACTTTGTCCTGCTCTGCTGCCACTGTCTAAACAAGCAATATGCTAACTTTAAAAAAAAAATGTTTGCAAACAAATGCTGAAAATACCTGCTCAGGTAAGAGAGGAGGATGTTTCCTCTTGGCTCAGAGAGTGCTTTTCCATATCTGGAGAGATATTAAGCAGCAGCTCAGCAAATCCATAGCAGAAAGACAAGGTTTTAGACAGTGTTAAAACTGTGCAAGTTGGATATAAAAGCTAAGTGACAAATGCATCCAGATAGACATTTAAGAATTAAACAATTTTTACTTACCAGTTCCCTAGCTCAGACAGGAAAAGACTCTGGCCTGCACCACAGTAAAACTATTTATAAAGTCTCTGCTTTTCCACAGTCCTAAACCAGGCTTAGCTGCTCAGACCTGACTTTAAGGCAGAACATCAGTTACTCTGTAAAGCAGAGTCTGTTTTTCACTTGTGGTACCTGTTAGGATTTTGTCAATTGCATCCACAACAAACTTTGCATCCTCCATATTGAAGCACATGGGGGGCTTGAATTTAAGCACATTTCTTCCTGGCCCATCTGTACTCAGTAGAATATATTCTTCCTTAAGCCTAGAGAGAAAAACAAAGATGGGAATTGTCTACTTATGCGTGTTAAGGAAAAAAAACAAAGCATCATCAGTGATGTGGAGCCAATACCATACTGCACTGACTGTTTTCTTTCTGTGCTAGTTGCCTTATATTAAACTGGTGCATGACAGATTACTTGGAAGCTGGGTGCTTGTTTAGTGCAGTGAAAAATTACAATTTTGTTCCCTTTACCTTGTTATCAGATGCTGTGCTTCTGCTGTGGCTGGGGTCCTTTGTGCTTGGTCCTTAATTAAGTCCACACCAATGAATAAGCCACAACCCCTTTAAAACAAACAAAAGCAACTGCAGTTAAAGAAGGAATTGTAACATGCCTTGAGTGCATGGGAATTACTAAATTTTTGCTGGATAATAATGAAAAAGGGTACTGCTTTGCAGAAATGTTAAAGTATTACAAGCTTTTCTCTGCACAGAATTGTAGAGCAGGACAAGATCTTAAGGATATTTTCCACCCAACCCATTAATTATGTTCTTTGTATACCTAAGGTAGAGTTTAAACAGGAAAGTGAATTACTTTAGCAACTAATAAATAAAGCCTTCCTTAAACTGTGTTGAAATCAATAAGGCAATATTGCCTTAAGGTGGCAAAGCAGATGAGGATTTGGATCAGCTTGATTTGCTGATGTAATCTACTGCAGACTTTCTTCTTTGCTGAGAACACAAGTGATAAATTTTTTAAAAAACATTGTCATGCAAAATTACTTCAGATGGATTTTGAGCTGTTTGTTTTGTTTGCCTGAGCTAAATTAAAAAGCAGCTGAAAAAAGGAAATAAGGTACTCATACCTGACATCACCAATGATGGGATGCTTGATTTGCTGCTGCTTGAGTAAGTTTATCAAGAAGTTGCCTACTTCTGTGGCATGAGCCTGAAGGTCTTCTTTCTCTATCACATCTAACACAGCTAGTCCAACAGCACATGAAACAGGGTTTCCTCCAAACTAAGTTCAGAAAAAGAACACAGGCACAGAGAAGATGCTGTCACTGAAAGTGTAGCCTGTGGTTGTCCTCACTCCATCCCATATAAGTGCTAGGCTGCACATACAAGTGCTGCATTGGAAACATCTAAATAAAGCAGCAATGGCAAGGTGAATAAGCATTAATGAAAATGTTGCATGATAGTTGGGCATGGTCTTAGTAGATTAGGAGAATTTTCTTACTGTATTAAAATATTCCACTCCTGTGGCTGAAAACGCTTCTGCAACTTCTTTTGTTGTTGCTACACAGGCAACAGGGTGCCYGTTTCCTATGGGTTTTCCCATGGTGACAATATCAGGTATAAAATCTTCTCCCTGAAGCTGGAATGCCCAGAAGTGTTTGCCAACCCTGCCAAATCCAACTTGAATTTCATCAGCAATAAATACCCCACCTGCCTTATGCACATGCCTGTAACAGAACAGATTTTATAAGAGGAGACTGAACATCATACTAGGTATTTAAGAACATTCAGAAATCATTACCCTACCAGCATTAAGGAAATTAATCTGTGCAGGTTTATATTCTGTGTTTTAAAAACAGGTCTTTGCCCTATAAGGTTTACATTCTAATATAGAAAAGGCAGACATAATTCTTTTTTATGCTTACAAGCTATATGCCACAGTAGGCAGGGAATTTCCTAGCACCTGGTTTTAGCAGGTATTTTAAAGAGTTAAGATGATGGATGATGACTTACTCTGCAACCTTCTGAAAATAGCCAGCTGGTGGAATTATTTGACCACCAACACTGGGCAGAGATTCAACRAAAAAGGCAGCAATCTGAAACACATACAATATGTAATATTTGAATGCTTGAAATAACAATTTCCAAGTTCATCATCTTGAGCTAGTTCTTGTAAATATCCTTCATTACCTGATCTTGATTTTATACAAATCTCTACTACACAGCTCACCAAATTACAGAGAGTGCCACTTATACTTGTTTCTAAGGCAAGGCAAATGATTTAGAAATCCACTTTTTACCTTTCTGCCCCTCTCATGTGCTTGTTCTATAATATGTCTCACTTCAGTTGCATAGGCTGTTACTGAATCTTCATGGTCTTCTCTATATATTCCCCTGTATGTATCAGGAAGAGGAGCCTATACAAAGGAACAGTATCCTTTACTCAGTTTATCATGAATAAGCCTTAGTAAATTTGGAAGTATTCAATAGTTGTAGGCTAAAGTACATACCACGTGGACCCATTCCTTTTGTCCTTCTAGATTTCTGAATTTATATGGGCTTATGTCAATCAAGGATGTCAGATGTCCATGGTAAGCACTTAAAAACAATCAGCAGAACTAAGCAGTAATTTCCTCAGTATCAGAATTCTTTAGGAGTAGCATGCCTGACAACTAAAGAGGCAACTGGCTATGTCAGATGATGGAAATATAGTCACTTAACAGGAACAGCTCAGAGACATCCATCAATCAGCTTAGCAGTATTTGGATTTTTTTCTTTTTTCTAAAAGCATCTAAATATATAAGATGAGCAGAGGGACAATATTTGACCTCGTTTTAGAGGGCCATGGTGTAGAATCACAGCAGTGTAAGTCAGAAGCAATATTCTGAGATTGTAGAATAATTAGAAGGGACCTGTCTTGCAATTTCAAGGACAGAGATTGCGTAGTCTCTCTGGACATAATTTTACCACACTCACACTGAAAAAGCTGTTCCTTATGTCTCATCAGAATTTCTCATGCTCCAACTATATATATATAAATATTATATTATATAAAATATCTATATTTTTGGTAACTGTATCTTTGAGTCTGGCTCTTACCTTTTCTATGTCCTCCTATTACATATTCCTAGATACAAAAGATTTCCCTTTAGCTGCCTTTTCACAATGCAGAACTAACCCCTTTCTCTTGACCTGCCAAGCATTCAGCTCCCCCATAAAGTCAGCTCTCTGATGGCCTCAGCCCACCATGTGTCTGTCATGTACATGCTGAACAGAGGGAAATTATTTCCCTCAATCTTAAGACAATACTCTTTCTAAAAAGGCAGTATTTCAGAAATGCTCCAAAAACAGACCAAAACTGGAACTAATTCCCCACAGTAGATTAAAAATTGACAGTATACTTACTGGTCTAAAACTATGACATCTTCATGGTTTGTATATTGTCGAGCCAATCTTAAGGCAAGATCATTAGCTTCAGATCTGCAAGTGAAAAATTTGATAATTTGATATCTGCAGATAAAAAAAAATTGATATCTGCAGATATCTTTGAATTTTGAAATTCTGACCTCCTTTGCACTGCAGTTTTGCCTCCAAAGAGGACACACAACTAGACGCAAGGGACTGAGAGATTCCTTAGTAATAGAGCAGCAAAAACACCTTCCTTTCTATAAAGCTAGGGTGCAGAAAGTACTCCCAACACCCTTTCTTCTTTAAAGATATTGTTTGTTTGGAAATATAAAATCGCCACAAGCAACATTATGCATTTTTATAGTCAAATTTGAAAGAAGTAATTCCAAGCCCAGGAGGCAGGTCAGAAAGACCAGAAACTAATGCAGAAACTAAACACACCCCCACCCCCGGGTATATAATCATCTACACCAGATCAAGCAATAAGAAAACATACTTGTCTACATAAATCACAACATCACTTCAATTGTACCTGACTTACCCAGAATTCAAAAAATAGAAGGTACACAACTTCTCCGGCAGTGTTTTTGAAAGTCTCTCTGCATAATCAACCAAGTTGTCATGAAGATAACGAGAATTTGTATTTAACAATTGATTTTGTTCGTGGGCCGCTTTTACGACATCAGGGTGACAATGTCCAACTACAAGAGAGTGGGGAGAGATGGGTCTGAGAGTTACTTCATGTAGCACATAAGTGTTCAGCAGCAAACATACATACTGGGTACCTAAACTTTGAACAGTACAGAGCTATTGTCACTGATGATTGTATTTCATCAAGGGGGCACTAATGATATTGTCAGCAGAAGACAATGTTAATGTGCCTTGAACGCTGTTTTTAAAACAAAAAAAATAGTTTGAGAGTTGAGAATTTTTTAATCTAGCTTCTTGAGTTTTCTGGTTTGTATTTGAATATTGGAAATTGATCTGTTGGGCTGAGTAGTGTCTAATTTGATATTTTGGACTGAGACCTTTGAATATTTTGTTCATAATAACTGAAACTTTTGAATAATTGGAACTTTGTCCTGTGCAGAAAAGCTTTAACTTTCTAGAGTAATATGTTTAGCTTCAGGATATTATTGGCAGTACTGACTCTAGAGATTTCAGATACTGCTGGAAAGAAACAGCTACTTTATAAAATACAACTAAGGCTCCACCCCCAGCAGTGGTCTTGTTACAGTACCCCCAGCAGTAACTTTTATAAATTAAACTGCAAAGTCATATTTTAGTTTTACTAAATGCTTGACAAGCCTTCATGCAAGAAGCCCTTTAAATGTTAGATGACAACGTATCTGTAAAGACAGAACAGGAAGGAGGTCTGTAAGGTATCACATTCCTGCACACAGGAATTCAAATATGGACAGTAATTTCCCAAATAATAAGCTCAAGAAAGATTTCTTCCAGTTTTCATATGAAACATCCTCTCCCCCACACAATGCAAGAGTGGTCAGAAGTACTGCTTGCTCGTTGTACACATGGCATCAAATGACAGGACTTTTAACTTACCGTGAGCAACATTGTTAATGCAGTCAAGATACCGTCTTCCCTTCTCATCATACATGTACTGGCCTTTTGCCCTGACAATCTTCACTGGATCATCAGAGAAAAAGAGCTTGCAAGAAGAGCTGTAATAAATACAAGAATTCCAAATAAATCTTAGCAAAGTCTAAAAATTAAATAGTTCATTCTCCTAGCAATATTTTCAGTTAATAAGAAAAAAAGACATTTTCTGAGTTAGATGAAAAATGCCCTCATCCCTAAAGCCCCTAAACCACAGCAGAGCTTGAGGTAGGAATGGGGACTTTGCCTCTAGAGGCTCATCTAGTCTTTACTCTGGTTCCTTATTGCTTACACTGTCTGCCTTTTGTGTTCTTGGAACCCATCTGATGGCTGTGTCTAATTTGGTTTATATTCATACTACTCTAAGTTCCTGTTTTTTCCAGGCAATCATTATGTCCCTTTAGAGCTTTATTACTGTACCTGAAGCCTTGAGTGGTTTTGCTTGCAAGGCTGAGTCTGCTTAAAGTGGGTTCATTTTGTTTCTTTTTGAATAAATTGTCAGACAAAATTGTAACATGTGTTTGCCTAAACAGAAGTTGCTAGACTTAGTCCTGGCTGCACAGCATCAAAAAATCAAGTCTGATCAAATATCATGCTTTCTATCTAATCTCTTTTATTTACAGTTTTTCCTGCTTTAATTTAGCAAGAGATTGCTTATACAAAACAGAAATAAAATAGCGTGACCATAGATATAAAACCATCGTCAAATGAACGACAAAAGAGGCAATGATAAACCAAGAAAAACAGTTTCACTGCCCCTCCCGTGCAGGAGTCCTGCAGCTCCTGTTTGAACTGTCAGTGAGAGGGAAAAACAGAGGTGCTAAATGCACAGGGGCTCTGAGTTCCCGTAGCTGTTTCATCCTGCTATCTGGAGCCAGGATTAAAGGTGCGCCCGGCACAGCTCCAGTACTGGAGTTCGCTTCCAGCCCAGCTTTTGCTCTCATGAAGCATTTACCGATGCAGACTGGGCGCACCCTCAGTCCCCGTTGGAGAGCAAGGTGTGCTCTATGTTAAAATGATGTTCCTACTCTCAAATTAAGAGGGGTTACATTGTACAGAACTAAGGATTTCTTAGGCCATTTAAACAAGAGAATTCAAAACTCAGAGGAGAGCCCCGTCAGCATCTTAAATTCCCCAAGTTGGGCAGATGCGTGTTAATGCAAGTTTTCGGTGCAGTATTTTTTTCTTGGACAGGTTCTAGGTCTGCCCAAACCAACCTCCCCGTAGCTCAGCACCTGCCCCGGTTCGGGCTGTCCGGAGCCGGGGCGCTCCCAGGCAAACCGTCCCCATGCGGATCTTTTTTCCTTGCAGCATGAGCGGACACGCCAGGAAGCGCACGAGTTCCCAGGAACTTTGTGCTCTAGTTCCCTCATTCCTCTCCCCCTCCTGGGAACAGGGTGGTTAACAGGGACCCCGCTCCCAACCCGCTCTTGGCGCCGCCGCGCTCGCGGGTCTGGGTGGCTCCCAGGGCTCGGCCCTGCGGCCCGCGGAGCGACTGCAGCTGCCACGCAGCGGCCTCCGAGTAGCCGGAACCGCTGCGGAGACGCGGCCGCCCGCACGGGACCGGCCGGCGAGCAGCAGCGCCCGGCGGCGCCTCCTCCCTCCGCACGCGGAGCCCGCACGTACCCGATGAGCCGCCGCCGCAGGGCCAGGGTCTCCTCGCGGCCGCGCGGCGCCCGCCTCATGGCCGCTCGCCTCGGCGACGAGGCCTGACCAGGGCCGGGAGCGGGGCGGGCGGTGCCGCCT